>CATIWK010536567.1:0-18174 GCA_949634005.1 Mallotus japonicus
AGCTTTTCTTTTCTTTTCCTTAACAACTAAGGCTGCTCTCTCTAAAGCCACGAATTTTTCCTTAAAAGATAAGTAAAAGAGGTTTCTAGACTTCACTTTAGGACAATTAAAAGGTAAAATACCATTTTGGCCCTTAATGAAATAGCTAGAATCACCTATTAAGCCTCAAACTTCCAATTGTTCGCTTAAGGACAATTACTTGTTTCAATTAAGTACAAATCATTCTAAACTTTTTAATTCTCACTCTTTAATTTATTTTTATTCCTAATCCCTTTTATTCCCAAAATTTTACTCATTTTGAGTGACATCAAAATTCTAAAATTCTCGCTCTTTGATCGAGTACAAATCACGGTTAACCCGATACACTAACTTAACTACAAACACTAGCTTATACTTAAATTCTATCAACATAAATATAAATGCAATGTATTATGAATGCAATTTTACATATAATTAGGGTACGGATGTGACAACTTCTATACCTCCTCAATATAGAAACATGAAAAACATCATGAATTTGGGATAGTTCTGGAGGTAATGCTAATCTGTAGGCAACTGGTCCAACTCTCTCCACAATTTCATATGGACCAATAAATCTTGGACTCAATTTTCCACGCTTCCCAAACCTCATTACGCCCTTCCATGGAGAAATTTTGAGAAACACCGTATCCCCAACTTCATATTCTATTTCTCTTCGCTTGAGATCTGCATAGCTCTTTTGTCTATTTTGTGCAATTTTCAACCTGCTCCTGATAATTTCTATCTTTTATGTAGTCACTTGAACAGTTTCTGGACCCACAAGCTTTCTTTCTCCTGCTTCACGCCAACATATAGGTGTTCTACATTTTTGACCATACAATGCTTTATATCATATTCAACCTAGAATGGAAACTATTATTTTAAGCAAACTCCATAAGTGGTACATATTTCTCCCAATTACCTTTGAATTCAATTACACATGCCCGAAGCATATCTTCCAATGTCTGAATTGTACGCTCTGTTTGGCCATCAGTCTGTGGATGAAATGCATTACTAAATTGAAGTTTAGTACCTAAAGCATATTGCAAACTAGGCCAAAATCTGGAAGTAAATCTCAGGTCTCGATCAGAAATGATAGACAATGGTGCACCATGCAATCTTACCACTTCCCTTACATACAACTCTACTAATTTCTCAAGTGAAAATCTCACCTTAATTGGTAGAAAATGAGCTGATTTAGTCAATCTATCATTGATCACCCAAAGAGCATCATTTCCTTGTTGAGTACGAGGTAACCCTGTCACAAAATCCATTGTAATATGCTCCCATTTCCACTCTGGAATTGTAAGAGGTTGTAAGGTACCTGTTGGATGTTGATGTTTAGCTTTCACTTGTTGACACACCAAACATCTAGTAACAAAATCTGCAATGTCCTTTTTCATTCCAACCCACCAATAGTTTTCCCGTAATGTTCTATACATCTTTGTGCTTCCTGGATGCATTGAATAAGCAGAACAATGAGCTTTCTCATTTCAAAATTTCTACATTAGGTACACAAAGCCTTTCTTTAAGCATAAGAGTACCATCTTCAGAAATAGAAAAGTTTGTTCGATCATTGCTTTTTACTTCTTCTACAATCTTCTTAATCTGATCATCTCGTCTTTGAGCTTCTCTAACTCAGTCTACTAATATTGACCGAACTTTTAGAGTGGCTAACAGTGCTCCATAGCTATCATGAACTAATTCTGCATTCAAAGAACGAAGATTAAGAAGAAATTGAAGCATAACAGTTTTAATATAAGATAGAGTACTAAAGGATTTACGACTAAGGGCATCCGCTACTACATTTGCCTTGCCCGGGTGATATTCAATAATAAGGTCATAATCTTTGAGTAACTCTATCCATCTGCGCTGCCTGAGATTTAACTCCTTTTGACTAAGGATGTATTTCAAACTTTTATGATCTGTAAAAATCTGACATGTCACTCTATACAAGTAATGCCTCCAAATTTTCAAGGCAAACACAATTGCTACAAGTTCAAAATCATGTGTAGGGTAATTAAGCTCATGAGGGCGTAATTGCCTTGAAGCATAGGCAATCACTTTACCTCGCTGCATAAGCACACACCCCAAACCATTTCTGGATGCATCACTATACACAACAAACCCACAATCTTCCTCTAGAAGTGTCAAAACTGGAGCTGAGATCAAACATGTTTTCAATGTGTCAAAAAGTTTTTGACATTCATCACTCCACACAAATGGCACCTTTTTACGAAGCAACCCAGTTAGTGGTGAGGCAATAATAGAGAAATTCTGTATAAACCGTCTATAACACCCTGCCAAGCTAAGAAAACTTTGTACTTCATGAACAATTTTAGGAGCTTCCCACTTTACAATTGCTTCTATTTTTGTGGGATCAACAAACACTCCTTCAACTGAAATAACATGTCCCAGAAAAGACTACCTGATCAAGCCAAAACTCACATTTACTAAATTTGGCGTATAATTTATTTTTCCTTAGAGTCTGTAATACTTGCCTTAAATGTTCAACATCCTCTTCTTTACTCTTGGAATAAACCAGAATATCATCTATGAAAACAATCACAAATTGATCTAAAAAGTGCTTGAGTACCCTCTACATCAAATCCATGATTGCCACTGGTGCATTAGTTAACCCAAATGGCATTACTAAAAATTTATAATGGCCATATCGGGTTTTAAAAGTTGTTTTAGGTACATCCGCTTCCTTGATCTTCAGTTGGTGATACCCTGACCTTAAGTCTATTTTAGAAAATACCATTGCACCTCGTAATTGATCAAATAAATCATCTATACGGGGTAGTGGGTATTTATTACATACTGTTACCTTATTTAATTACTGGTAATCAATACACAACCGCATTGTACCATCCTTCTTCTTTACAAATAACACCGGTGCTCCCCAAGGTGATACAGTAGGTCGAATGTAACCTTTGTCAAGTAATTCTTGCAATTATACCTTTAAATCCTTTAATTCAGCTGGGGCCATTCTATAAGGTGATTGTGAAATAGGGGCTATCCCAGGTTGCAAATCAATTGAAAATTCAATTTCTCGATCAGGGGGCAGTCCTGGAAGTTCTTCCGGAAACACATCAACAAAGTCTTTCACAACTAAAATGTTATTTGGCTTCAACTCTTCTTTTTTAGTATCAATTACATATGCAAGATAGCCCTAACATCCTTTTCTAATAAACTTTCGAGCTGTAGTAACTGATATAAGGCAAGTAGGTAATGCACAACACTCTCCTTTAAAATTAAATTGTTGTACCTCAGGTGGATTAAATACTACAAATTTTCTGTCACAATCCACTGTGGCTTGATAGGAGGATAGTGCATCCATGCCCAAAATAATGTCAAACACTTACAAATGTATTGGTACTAGATTCACATTTAGCACCCCTTCCCTATTTGCAACTCACAACTCTTATACACATGATTACACACAATAGTTTCCCCAACAAGTATGCCCACAACCAAACACTTACTCATCCTACTAGGCTCTTTCTCACCATTTATGAAAAATGAAGATGAAATGAATGAATGTGTAGAGCCAGGATCAATTAAACAATAGGCATTTCTTTCAAAAATAGATAACATACCAATGATCATATCTAGAGAAGAAATAGCCTCTTGTTGAGTGATGGCATACACCCTGGGCTGAATTGTAGGTCTACTACTTTATGCTTCTTGACCAGTTTGCTTAATTTGGGTGGCACCACTAGCTCAACTAGCATTAACTCCTGCACCTCTACTAGTCATTCTTCCTTGAAAAGGAGGCCTACCACCTCTACTACCCCTGTAAGCTGAACTCTAAGCATATCTCTCAAATACTATCTCATGTGGGCAGTCTCTTCTTATGTGACCTAAGCCACCACACCTGAAATAAGTCAAAGGTCGTTTATTGCATTCTCCTTCATGAGTTCTCCCACAAGATGAAAAATGGGTAGTACCAACTCCTTGTACACTTGCTGGACCAGTACTTCACTGTCTAATTGAGCTTTGGCTAGCTTGGAGCTTAGTATATTGAGGTATAGTTCTAGCTGAGTAGCCTCTACCCCCACTACTAGTTGTCTCTAATCTCATCTGAGTTGAATTTCCTCCTTGGCTGAAGGACTTCCTTCTATCACTCCATAATGAAAATTTGAACTTTTTTCTTGTTCTATTTCTTGTTGCAATCTTTCTTTCTCAATAGCTTTTTTGACTCAACCTCTAAATTGTGTTCCTTCATACAAAGATAAACCATCTCGAATCTCCACTCCCAACCCCTTCTTAAATCTTCTACATTTTGCTCCTCTGTAGGAAATATGTTTGTGGAAAATGTATATAATTCTTTTTGTTTACATATTCTCTAACTGTGGAACTACCTTGCGTCAAGTGGATGAAAGCATCTTGTTTGTTGCTCTTATAAGTCTCTATTAAATATTCTCTACAAAACTCTAATTTAAAGAGCTCCCATATCAAAGCTGGACCATGCAAATTTCTAACTCTTGTAAACCACATATTTGTTGCCTCATGAAGTAGGCCATGACATTACTCACTTTTAGAGCATTAGTGAGTTCAAGAGTAGTGAAAGCTTTTTTTTGTGGCCTTCAGCCATTCACAGATTCCCCAGAGTCCAATACACCATAAAATTCATAAGCTCCACACTTTTTTGCCGATTTTATTAGTTCTCCAGGTTTTCGATGATATTCTCTAGCTGTAAGAGCTGTTGTCACTGTTTCAGCTATAATACGGGGGTCAAATTGTACCATAGGTGGTACTAGAGGAGGATGAGGAGGATAAGGAGGATATTCAGAATCTCCTTCCTCTTCATGTCCATGCACCTCTTGTTCATTAATATCATGTTCATCTACTTCTTCTTCAAAGACATTTACAGGAGGGGATTCCTATTTGGTCGACCAACATCCTGAAGCCTAACAAGTCTTGCACCACGGCCTTGACCAACCCCTGCCACCTTCCACATATGGTGGCATTATCCAGCAATAGAAAAATTAACAAATCAAGTCAAGACTACACGAAATCACATGTCTACAGAATCTAAAACTCGCTCTAATACCAAAACTGTAACACCCCATTCCAGATGAAAATAAACACCTTAAAAATTCTGAATACTACAAGAATAAACATGCTCACAAATAACCAACTTTCAACATACTATTAAAAAGGCTTAGTGTTTTAAGCACACAAGCACTAGCTAAAATAACATAATTCTCTATTTACAACCCAAAATATATACACATATGGATATGCCCATATTCCCAAACTATACATACTATACTATTTTAAAGATTAAAATAGCACCCAAAAGCTAATTAACTGTAGGCTCGACCTTGGCTCTAACGCGGAAGAGTGCAAAAAGATGATCGACCAAACTAAAAACTCATTCGCGGAATAGATATTCTAAAAAATATAATATTAAGGGGTGAGTATAAATACTCAATGAGTATATTAAGAATTAACAATGGGGAACATGTATTTCTTAAACATAATAATATATAAATCATTTATACCAATATAAATAAATTAACACATTTTCAATACAAGATAAAACTTGATCAAATCATAAATGGAAAGTTTCATACTTCTCAAGGAACATCATATTTATAAATATTCATCATCAAAATCAAGAGATTTAGTACATACTCAAATCATAATTAATATTTTAAGCTCTTTAGTGCTAACCCATCCAATATGTTAGTCCCCTAAGAGCATTAAACACACTTAGGTGGTAACCCATCCAATATGTTACTTCCCCTAAGTGATCAAATACATTTAGGTGGTAACCCATCCAATATGTTACTCCCCCTAAATGTTCATGTCATACACACGTGTAGAGATACCCCCAAAGGGTAAACCACCCGATTACACATCCCAAAGGCATCAGTGTAATCAAGCATTGTCCCAAAGACAGTCAATTCATCACAATATTTTTGGCATCTCAAATATCAATCATAACATGAGTGTGTACAATTTATCATTTAGCAATACATATATATATACACTTTCTATTTAACAATCTTTATCAAATACAATACATGTTCCCAATATTTAATAGCAAAATAACATTCATAATATCTTTCACAAGATAGGATCAAAACTCATTCATAAAATTTATATCATCTTTAACAATAAACCAAAATTTAGAGAAAACATATATTCATATGTATATATGTATATATATATATATATATATATATTCAAAA
This sequence comes from Mallotus japonicus, assembly GCA_949634005.1. Classification (NCBI taxonomy): domain Eukaryota; kingdom Viridiplantae; phylum Streptophyta; class Magnoliopsida; order Malpighiales; family Euphorbiaceae; genus Mallotus; species Mallotus japonicus. The sequence goes on from CATIWK010536567.1 coordinate 6,225, forward strand.
TAGAGTTGTAATCGTGACATTGTTAATTAATGATCTACTCACCTTGTCAAAGCAAAAATTCCAAGATCAATTCCAACACACCAAAATAAGAAAATTATTAAAGAGTACTAAATACTTGAGCCTCCCCGATTCGGTCTCTCCGAGGTATCACTCCTCATTCCACCATCTCCTAAAACCAAATATCATAACCTCAAACTACAAGCAAGGCCTAAATATAAGAATGATTATGAAGTGCTTATGCTATGATTTATGATGCAAATTATGCAATTCAAGCAAATCACACAATTTACAAAATTCTGTCTAATGCAGCAGCCTATTTATTTAAATTATTTGACTGACTTAATGACTGAATTTTGACATGAAAAGTTTCAGATATATGGTTAACATATTGAAGTATATTCACAACAAAAAATCATGTCAAAAAACCAAGTTTAAGGGTCTCAAATACTCGAATTTCAGAACCAGCCCCTGCAGAATTTTCTACTGCAGCAGCTTTTGAAATAAATTTAATTGCCCCGCCAAACGAATTTATTTCGTCATGAAATTTTACCACATGATAAAAAACATATAAAAGTGTCTTCATACCAAAAATGGGGTCAAAATAGCAGAGTTAAGGGTCTGAAATCATTGAAAAACAGAGACAGCCCTGCACAGCACAAAACAGAATTCTGCAGCAACTCAACATCTTCAAATCTTCATTTTCATGTCTAATTAATACTCATAAATTCAATACTCTTAAAATCAATCATGTACATATCTATTCTCTACTCAAATCACTTTCATCATTCTTTAAATCAAAGGTTTTAACCATAAACATAAACATACAATCACATACACATGCTTGATTACTCAAAAATGGAGAAGATTTGCTTATTACTTACCTTATTCTACATGAGACATGGCTGAAATCTTGATGAATTCAGGAAGCTCTACTTCCCTTCTCCTCTAAATTCAAGCTTCAATCATCAAAGGACAAGATAATTCAAGGTTTATCTATGTTAATTTGGGTTGGGTGTTGAGTTTTTGGTTGGAATTTAGGATTGAATTGGTGGGATTTAGGTTTAGGTTTTCTTTCCCCTTTCCCTTTCTCTTCTCCTCTCTTCTATTTTTTTTTTCTCCCGTAGAGAATGGTTATTAATATTTTTTTTAATAAGACATAAGTTAGGGCAAACTACCACTTTAACCCAACAATTAATTAAAATTTTCTTATTGACCCCTTTTTATAATTATGTAATATTTATATTGATCCCTAGTTAATTTAATTAATATTTATGAAACAAAGTGGCATGCACCTGAAAATGAAAATGCATGTATGTTATGAGAATGCAAGTCTCACACCCATGGCCCACCTAACTTGCACACACAACTCACCAATTATTTTCTCTATTTTGCTCTCTCACGCAGCTAACAATAACGAAGTTTTTGTAAAAAATATATTTAATGTACGTTATTTAACTAAATAAATTGTGATAAGTGTGTGCTTTAATTTGTCTTTTTATTAGATAATAAAGATCCTAATTTATGCATATCTTAACGGCAAATTTATATATCCATGTATATATTAAATGCTGAAATTTAAAATTATTAATTTTTTTCTCAAAAAATTACTAAATTTTTTTATTTATCTTTCTTTATACTTTAATATTCACTTCAAAATATATTCTTACATGTAAAACTATTGAATTTTTTTTTTCTTAAAACTTTTAAATTTTTTTTAAATCCATATATTCTATAATTTTGGTATATTAAAATATTATTATTGTATTCAATTGAAAAATATCTTTTATTCTACCCAAAATATTTTTTATTCAATAATAAAGTGGGTAATTTTTTTCTTGTCCTTGATATGTACTGTGCTGACCTATGATTTATTGCGTTTTTCCACTAAAGCAATTAATTTGTCTTCCGAAATTTCTTCAACCACTATCAATGATATGCATAAACAGTCTTGCTTCTGCTTCTTAAAATTTCTTCAACCACTATCAATGATATGGTAAGGACACCTCTAAAACTAATCTCTTAGTTTTGGTTTTGTAACTAATCTCTTCGACGCTTTATGTCGAGAACAAATTATTGCCTTCAAGGATGAAAATCTTGAAAGAGGAGAAGAGATCTCACATGCCCTTTTGCAAACAATCACAGAGTCACATATGCAGAAAACTGATTGGACAAATAGTGCTACCGGTCTTTTTCCAAATAAATCTAACTGATGTGCAAGAGTTGACAGGTAGTTATGGAGATGCACTTCTGAAGCATCGGGAAAAATTCAAGGATTGCACAGTCGAGAGTTGGGGCCAGGCTTTGAAGGAGACCTCAGAGATGTTAGGATTTGTTTCATTGAATATCAAGTAAGTCAGTCCTCTTCACTTTTACTTAATTCTTGACTTTAATTTGGAGATATCAAAGAGAGACTTTTACAAATATCAATAAATATAATGTTAAGTGTGTGAGTAGCGATGTCTACAGTGACATAGCTACTCATGACATTAATAATTTTGTCCCTCCATCTTTTTATAATTATATTATATTAAAATTTTTTTACGAGTGAGGGAGTAATTAAGTGGTAACTTCTCTGTAAGGGCATCTTGAAGTGAAAGGTTCGATTTCACTATAAAAGACGCTACTATATATCATCGTCCTATCAATAATACATGACATATATAGAGTTTGCAATTTATTTTAAATATTCTATGTTCAACTTTTACATATTGATTTCTCTTTTATGCAATTTAGGCCTGAATCCAAACTAATTGAAGAAATTGTCAAACACGTTTTGGAGAGAATAACTGAAGAATTTCCCGCTGATCTTTATGATGATGGGTTGGCTGGAATTGAGTCGCGTATTGAGGATGTTCAATCATTATTACTTATTGGATCACCTGATGTGTATATTTTAGGAATATGGGAGATGGGCGGTATAGCTAAAACAACTGTTGCTAGTGAATTATTTGATCGAATCTCTTCCCAATTCCAAATTCAGTGCTTTGTTGCAAATGTGAGAGAAAAATTAGAGAAATGCACTATAGATGGTTTACAACAAGAAATCCTTTCCAAAGTAGTTCGGAAAGAAATTTCAATAAAGTTAGCCTCTTCCATTAAAAGATGGACAATACGCAAGAAGTGTCTAATTATTCTTGATGATGTGAGCAATTTGCATCAAGTAGAATATTTGGCTGGAGAGCATGACTATTATGGTGCAGGAAGCAGAATCATCATCACATGTAGAAATATACAAGTTTTAGAGAATATAGGTGCCGAGATATATGAAGTTAAAGGCTTAAAACAACATGAAGCTCTACAACTCTTTAGCTTGCATGCTTTTAAACAAAATCATCCACCGAATATATATATAGGGCTGGAAGAACGGGTAGTAAAGTATGCTCAAGGCAGTCCATTAGCTCTGAAAGTTATGGGTTCCAATTTATACAATACGAGTGCAAAAGAATGGGAAGAGGAGTTGGAAAAATTGGAGAGTACATCTGATGATAAAATCCTAAAAATACTAAAAATAAGTTACGATGATTTAGACGATAATCAAAAGTAAATATTCCTTGATATTGCTTGTTTCTTCAACTCAAATGATCAAGATCATGTCGAACGCGTACTGAACGGTTATGGTCTTTTTGCATGAACCGGAATCCATCATCTTCTTAATAAGTGTCTCATTACTGTTTCCAATAAGAAGTTAGAAATGCATGATTTGTTACAGCAAATGGGCAAAGATATTGTTTGCAGAGAATGTGTCAAGAATCCTGGAAAACGTAGCCGGTTGTGGAATCCCAAAGACATCTACAATGTGTTGAGAAAAGATTTGGTAAGAACAAAATGTGTTGCCTCTCTCTCTCTCTCTCTATTTTTTATTTTTTCAACATTTGTTTGTTTCATTAAATGTTTTGATATACATGAAGGCCATGGCTTTATTATTTATTCTCTTTATTTAGGGGACAGACTCAATTGAAGGCATATCTCTAGACGTGACCAAAATTAGAGATACAGAACTCTGCTCCTTAGAATTTGTGAAGATGCCTCAACTTAGATTGCTCGAATTCTATAGTCCTTATTACCCAAAAGACTTTTCTAAATATCAACACACCGAAATTTATGAGCGCCAAATTGGAAAAAATAATTTCTAACTGCACAAAGGCCTCAGTTTTTTACCAGATGAGTTGAGATATCTGTACTGGTTTCAATACCCTTCAAAATCTTTGAAAATGGATTTCTGTCCAGACAATCTTGTTCAGCTTCATCTGGTTCATAGCCAAGTTCAACAACTTTGCAATGCTGATCAGGTATGTTGTTATATGAATATAATATCTTTGCAATGTTTGAATGTATTCACTTTGTGATCTACCATTGCAGTGCGTGGAAAATTTGAAAATTTTGGACCTCAGCTACTCTGTCAATCTAATCAAGATACTTGACTTGTCTCAACTACCAAAACTTGAGGCTTTACGTTTGAGAAATTGCAAGAATTTGGCCAAAATTCGCTTGTCCATTCGTTATGTCAGCAAGCTTTCATATGTGGATCTCGGACATTGTGAAAATCTCAGCAGTTTTCCCAGGTTCTCTAATCTGAGAAATCTTGATTTTCTCTGTCGTGAAGGTTGCTTTCCAGAAATTCCACAGAATATAACACATCTTATTTTAGATGGAACTGCAATACCAGAAGTGCCCTTATCAATTAGGCATCTGTCTATACTTACTAAATTGTCATTGAACTCATGCACTGGCCTAGAGAGTCTTCCGAGCAGCATTAGTGAGTTGAAATGTCTCGAAGAGCTTGATCTTAACGGGTGCTCAAAATTGATGAATCTTCCGGATGACATTTGTAAATTTAGGTCTCTTTCACGTCTTATTATAAGCAAATGTCTAAATCTCAAAGGATTGCCAGAGAACTTGGGAAATTTAGTATCTCTTGAGAAGCTATATGCAGATGAAAGTGGAATTAAAGAGCTACCATCCTCAATCAATAGATTGAGCAAACTTAATTGTTTATATTGTAGGGAATGCAAAGGATTGAAACTACCCCCTATAACAACTGGTTTGTCCTTTCTATATTTGGCTAATTTTGAGGATTGTGGTATGACGGAGATTTCCAATGGTATTGGCTCTCTAGATTCATTGGAGGTCTTATATTTAGGAGGAAAGAATTTTAAGATGCTACCTATGAGCATAAAACTACTTCCTAAGTTGCACTAACTTAATTTAAGCGACTGTAGAAGACTTGTATGTTTACCGGATCTTCCAACTGGTCTAGAGTTTTTGGTTGCAAGCAACTGCACATCTTTGAAATCATTATCAACATTTTTTACTACAAAAGAAAATATGGATTCCTTGTGGTTTCTTTATGTTGGTAATTGTGCGAATTTGGATCATAATGAATACAAAAAGTTCGTGGATGATATGTTGTTGGCACTTGGAAATATGTAATCACAAGTAAATCATTTTGTCAAGGGCCATTCTTCAACACACAAGTGCACAGCTTATACATTTAACATTGCATATTGTACACCTGGAGGTGCGAAGCATGAGCTATCAAAATAAAAGTGGATCTTCTTTGCAGTTCTCATTAAGAAAAGATCCATATGACTTTGTGGTTCTTGCCTTATGCGCTGTTATTGCAACCAATGGTTATCATTCTTTGAGCTACAGACATGTGAGCTGTAAATTAAGCTTTGTGGCGGACTCTGGAAAGAGGCTTACTTTTCGATCCACATGCCTTTTCGAATTAGTAATGCCTGAGAAATTGTTGTGGTCAGACCACACTGTATTCTGGGTTTCAAATGTAAATTTTGTCAAACCTGAATGCAGCAATTTAAATACGGCTTCATTTGAATTCTTCATTGAAAATGGTGGAAACTCTAGCGCTGAGGTAATCAAATGTGGAGTTCATCTACTGAGTGATGACCATGAGAATAATCGGAGTTCTTCAAGTAAATCAACTTGGTCTCCACTCTTCATTGAGAAAGTGGAAGGTTCGGAGAATTAGGACATGAAGAGTGGAGTTAGATGACAGTAATAGAAGCTGTGATATGCATTTGGGTAATAGAAGCAGTTGTTAAACCTAATGAGCAAATGACAATATTAATTGATTTTTTTTTTTGCAAAATTATTTTTTTTTTTATTAAATCTCGATTCTTCATGTCTAATTTAATAACTATGTTCATAAAAAAAAAATTTAACTATGTCCATCAAAATATTGGAGAATCCAAATCCTTAAACAAGACAATTAAAAAAAAAATACACTGCTATCATCTATCATAAAGAAGAAAATTACAACTGTAAACTTTTTCAGAGAATACTAAAATGCGAGAATAGATTTTCAATACATAAAGAAAAAAAATAAATAAATGGTGTGTAGAAGGTAGAAGAGGAAGAAGAGAATACATGTTAAATTCAAACTACTATTAGAGGAATACACCACAAGAAAGAAATAGATGCCTTACGGACAGATAGATAGAAGAGGAAAAAGAGGAATACATGTTAAATTCAAACTATTTAGAGGAATAGAGATTAAGGGCCTGTTTGGTTAAGCTGTTGCTGATAGTTGGTAGTTGTTGCTGTTAGCTGATAGCTGGTGACTGGTAGCTGATAACTAATTGATATTAAAGTGTTAGGTAAAATTATAACAATTGTTGCTAATAGTGTATTTAATTACATATATAAACATTATATATATATAATGCTTATAATAAAAAATATTATAGATGATTTTATTTATATAATTTTAGAAAAATAATATAACTACTTTTTGTTAAAAAATTTATTTTAAATAAAATACTAATATTATTGCTATCATTAATATTAGAAATAATCAGTTGTAAATATATTTATTAATATAATTTTTAATATTTTTGTTTGTGTGGTTAATAGTTTTAATAACTATAATACTAATATTTTTAATAATTATCAAAATAATAATTAGTTAAAGTTAAAAAGGCAAGGGTAAGATAGTAAATATAATTTAAAAAACAAGAGCTGTTGGTGAAAAGCTCCAAATTGGAGCTTTTATGAACTAGTGCTGTTTGGGGTTCTAACAGCTACCACCTCCTTTTCAAAAAAATTAACCAAACACTTTTATTTAGCTGTTGGGAAGTGAAAAGCTAACAGCTGCATCCCAACAGCTAAAACAAACACCCCCTAAAATAGGATTTGAAATATCATAATAGATATTCAATGCACTTAATTTTTTTAATTTTTCTTTCCTAACACATAAAGGAAAAAAGAAAATAGATGGTATATAGAAAAGATAGAAGAGGAAGAAGAGAATATGTTAAATTCAAACTACTATTAGAGGAATATAGTTTAGAATAGGATTTTTAACAACAAGAAGGAAATAGATGCTATATAGATAGATAGATCCAAAAGGAAAAAGAAGAATACATGTTAAATTCAAACTGCTATTAGGGAAATGCAGATCAGAATAAGATTTTCAAAGTTGTTAATTTTTTTTATCAAAATATTATGAACTTGAAGAATTTTACTTGTCAGCTTTTTCAGAGAATTCTGAGAGAGAGAGAGAGAGAGAGAGAGAGAGAGAGAGAGAGAGAGAGAGAGAGAGAGAGAGAGAGAGAGAGTGAGAGAGAGAGAGAGAGAGATAGTTCAAATAATTAGGCTATAAAACTTATATCAATCAATTACTAGGCTAAACTCTTAACTAAACTAAAATAAAGAAAAAATAAAAATAACTTTGTATTTATTATTAGGGATATGCAAAAATCAGTCAAAACCGATTAATAGAACAAAGTCAAATTGATTGGTTCGGTTCTGTTACGATTATAGAAAATATAAAAATCAGTTATCGCTTCTGTTTCAGTTTTAAAGGTGAAAAATAGAAAAAACTGAACTAACTGGATATTTATGCATATATTATAAAAATATGTGTAAATATTAAAATTATAAGCAAAAAAAAATTTAGTTATATTATCGGTGAATAAATTTACAAAAAAAATATATTAAATTAATAAATAAAAATTTAGAAATTATTTTAAAAATAAAATTCATAAACCAATTAATCAACCTGAACCGAACTAAATTATTTGGTTCTTGTACATATTTAGTTTGGTTTCGGTTTTCTATTTTGAAAATTTTCGATTAATTAGTTTTTATGGTTCAATTTGGCTTTGAATCAAAACCGATTGATACTAACTCCTAATTATAATTATTTAATAGATATAAAATAGATGATTTGCACTGAATTACTGATATCTATTCAATTATTTGCCATATGTAAATTATTTAATTAAACATGGCAAGCACCTTCTTGCATTATAAATAGGGTTAACACATTAACACCTCATTCTGTCTCAGCACCTGCTTTTGCTTCCTCTTTTTTTCCCTTCTAATTACTTACCTTTTTAATAACTATTCTTCTTCTCCTGTAGTTTTCTCTTCTCCCAACATGTCTCAGCAGGTAGTTTTTTTTTTTTTTTTGACACACGATTTTATATTTATCAACTACTTTAGGAAAAATTTTGCTGTTTAATTGTACGCATCATGTGCATATATGTATTTTTTAATCAATTATATATATATATTATATATATACTCCTTTAGATAATAAAATTTTATATGTAGAAAGTAAGTGTAATAATTAACATATAATGATTGATGTCTAATTCGTATAATTTACTATTCTGTTACGGGTTCAGTTTATACTAAATAAATGTATATCATGGATTCAGTCTTCAAAAGTTCTAATGTAAGGGGAATGTTTAAAAAAAAAAACATATAATGATTGATATTTTAGAGGATGGAGCAATTATGGAAGAAGTGAACAAGGAAGCAGCCAAAGAAAACATGGAAGAGGCTGAAGCCACTGGAGCTATTCGAGCAGTCGTTAGAGGTGTTGGACGAACCGTTGAAGCCGTTGGAGAAGTGGTTGAAGCTGTTGGAGAAGTGGTTGAAGAAGCTGCCGAAGAAGCCAAATAGATTTAGGATGAAACACTTCATTCAGATAATGAAGTGAGAATTTTAAGCTAAGAGACAAATAAAAGAAGAATCCTTCTTCTCTAACTAAACATTGAGGTTGTTTTTATGTTTGTCTTAAGGTTTGGTTTTTGTGTGTGTGTATGTGAGTGTGTGGGTGTGTTCTAGTCATTGAATAAGAAATGTTTTGCAAATTAAAAGTTTGGTGTCTTTTTCTTTTATTAAAAATTTTAGAGATCACTTTGTTGTTTCAATTTTTTTCATTTTAATTTTACTGCATTGTTAATTTGCTCTTATGATGTTTAAACTATTAAGCTGGCCTTGCTACATTTTCTCATGGCCGAATGGGCATGAAACCTCATAAATAGTCACAATTCGAAGTAAAATTTGAAAAGAAGACGTACCTCATAATTTTCATCTTGTATAGTTGTAATGCTGTGGCTTTATATATAACCATCAGAGCTCAGTGTCCCCAACTTTATTTTGTATTTATTTAACTTTTAACCACATTAAAAAAAAAATCAATTTAGGGACGCTAATTTAGTATTCTTACAAAAGTACCAACACATATAAAAGTGTCATTTTTTGTATTACTAAATTAGCCATCCGGATCAAATTTGATTAAAGAAACCATTATATATATATATTAAAATTTGATCCGGTGTAATAAGATATTTTGGTTATTATTAAAATATAAAGGTAAAAAGAGTACATATGTACAATCTCGATTACACTCAACTAATCGAGCGAGCCGATTGAGTCAAATATTAAAGAGTTCAAGCTCAACTTGACATTCTTCTCAAGCTTAACTCAATCATTATCAAGTCAATTTTAAATTTTTCGAGTCGATCTTGAACAGCTCGCAAGTCAGATCGATTCGGTTGCATCTCAATCTTATTATTATTATTATTATTATTATTATTATTATTATTATTATTATATAATAAAAATTTAAATCATTAAAAAATACTATTTTGAAGAGCCGAATGTAAAAAAACTACTTGTGTATATTAAAATATATATATATACTTGAATTGGCGGAATGTGAAAAAAAAATCATCTCATATCTAATTCCATACTACCACTTTAATTGATGGAATTATCATTTCGCCATTCAAAATGGCAGAATTGATCTACATATATCACATAAATAAAACTTATCATTTCATATTAATTATTTTAAAAATCACCATAAAACATAAAATTTTTACAAAATACCAAAAATAAAATAATTTTTTATTGTTTTGCCATAAATTGTTTCTTATTAGTATTGCTTTATCAATTATTTGTGTATCTAGAAAAGAATATTTATCATGCTTCCATATTAGTATTGCACAGACTTTTCATATTATACTAATATACTTTTTATATTTTGTATATTAATTTTTATAAATATAAATATACTAATTTATATTTTTGACATATAAAATTTTATAATTTTTCAATTGAGTATAATATTTTTTTTAATGAGATAACCATGCATGCAAAAGATGACCTCTACTTAGCCTTGAATGTAGGTGTCACAGGTTGACAAAAATAAAAAAAATAAAATAAAAGAAAAAAAAAACCACATAACAATGGCGAAAGACTCTTTGCCCACAGCCTATAAACAGAAGCTATGGCCTGTGTCTCGAATTCAAGGCCCACTCTTTCCGCCTTTTACAAAGGCGAAAGGCTCATTTCACCTTTGTAGTGCGCCACTGCAATGCCATCTATTAATTCTTAGTGCTCCTAAATAGACTCTTCTCAAAGAAAATAACAATAAGCATCCACACATGCAATTGACTCTTCTTCCATGCAATTGACTGATATATCTTCATGAATCAAAGTTAGCTGCCTTGCTTTTCTTACAACGAACACTTATTTTCCGTTAAAAAAAAAACATTTATTTAAATTTGTTAATTTTTTTGTCTAAACCACCGGACTCTGATTAATATGATTCAGTTTTGGCAAGATCACAAAGATGATAAAGGTCTCCCAACAATTAATCTAACGCAAATGCATACATCATTACTCAAATTTGAGATCTCGCTTAAACTAAAGCAATCCCTAGCAAACTCTAGCAATTGATCCAAAAGATTGTTACTAATTCGTTGCTTTATTTTAAAAAAATTAAATAATAAACTTTCCTATGAACACAGAGAACTTCTTCAAAGGTTTCTTTCAACAGCTGTCGATAATGCATAACAAGTCTTGTCTTCTGCTTTATAAATTTGTTGTCTTTGTTGTACTCTCAAGCTTCAAACAAACAATACAAAAAAACTGAAAGTTCAAAGCTTATGTTATTCAATGAAAGATGGGTAAATGACACCAATAGCATCAAAACTTTGCACTTAATTACAAAATGGTACCATAACTTCAATTTGTATCTTTTCGATCCCTTAACTTTAATTTTAGTTTCACCGGGAGGTCCCCAACCAAAAACCGGCTGTAGACACCCTCGGTTTTGAGGCCCGCAACGGAAGCCCGATGATGAGAATAGTTCGAGTTTGAATGCAAGAGAACCCAAACTTCTTCAGAATGAACTCGAGAGAGAGTCCAAGCCCAAAATCCTCAAACCTTGGCCCAACACCTAAGCCCAACACTCTAGGCCCGTTTCAGCCCAGGCCCTGCAAGCCTGACTGAAGAGGCGCACGCCTCTTCAGTGGCCACCTACAGCTCCATTAATGCTATTTAATGCAAGCATTAAAGGACCCGACCCCACACCTTAACCTCTCTGATTTTAGGACGTGAAAGGTTGATTTTTGGGGCAAAAATCAGAACAAAAGAGGTGGTGCTCATAATGGAATTGAAAAGGGAAGGTCTTGTCTTCCCTTGGGAAGGCAAAAAGCATGGGAGGCTTGAGTGGTTAAAAAGAGAAGAGAGGAGAGAAGAGGAGGAAGTTGGTCAGTCTGGAAAAAGATAGAGAGAAAGAACAAAAACGTTCTTAAGAGAATAGAGAGAAAAGGAGAGAAAAGAGGAGGGAAAAGGTGGAGTTTTAGCTTGAAACTTGAGTTTTCTTGAAGAAGAGAAGGAGATCTTG
>CATIWK010536648.1:0-14282 GCA_949634005.1 Mallotus japonicus
TTATTTTAGTTTCCTATTTTATTTAGAATTCTATTTTAATTTTATTTCCTACTTTGTTAGGGTTGGTGGATTGTATCTCCCTATAAATAGATAGCTTATTCTAGGGTTTTGTAGATTGTAATTTTTATTCAGAATTAAACTTAAGTTTTGTGCTTGTTTATCTTTGGGTCTCTGAGTGTTGGTTATTTCGCGCTACACAATGCGTCTTGTAATTTGATAAAGGAAGGAAATTATAGGCTTTGCACTTTTTTGGAGCTTGTTGCAAATCAAGGAGAAATTATGAGGGTTAAAGATATGGGAGCCAAACTCTGTTATAAACAGTAAATTCTTCTTTAATTTCTTTTTAATTTTTCACGACATTATAACATAATTCTTGAATAAATAGAGGTTTTATGATTTTGTTTTATTGATTATGGGTCTTTTGAATAAATAAACTTCATATTTGTTGACTATATATGAAAGTTTGATTTCTTTTTTTAGAGACATGTTTTAAAATCTGCATCCTATTCAGTGCTAGAATGCACTAGGGTGACATTTTATCGATGAGGTGCCATCTTAATGCATAAAAACGTTAGTTTATTCACCTTAGTGTGTTAGGGCGACGTCGTATTATTAAGGTGCCACGTTTGCTCGGTCAGAACTTTTATTTGACAAAAAAATGTGTTTCTTAGGTTCTTAATTAATTTCGATTGTGTTTGTAGGGTCTGTGGCTTGTGTATATACATTTATAATTGGGATCATAGATTAAATTTTAATTTTAATTTAGTAGGTTAATTTGTTTATCAATTTTATAACCCTGACTGATTAATTTGATTGCTTCAAGTTTTCTTTTTTACTTTTTTTTTCCTGAATTTTTTTTTTAATTTCAGTTCATGTTTTCCTATGTAATTAAAGTGGTTTCGTTAGCTTTGAATCATGTCTGAATAGAAATGCAATAGAAATAGTTTAAATCTCATTTAAGCTTTTTTTTTTTTGGACAATAAAATCTCATTTAAGCTTAATAAGTTAAATTTTATATTTTGTTAGTTTTTAGTCTTAGAATAATATAAATTTGAAAATTTCCAGAATTCGAATATAAATTTAAGGTTAATTTTTTTTTAATTTCATTTTATGCTCTGCACTTAATTCATATATTGTTTTATAAACTAACTTGTTTAATTTTTTATAGGTTATTTTCTGTTGTTGGGCCAACTAACTTGAAATTTGATTTTATAGGACGATTGGGTTCATAGCAGTTTATTATTTTTCTATTTTATTATTATTTTATTTTATTATTTTCTATTTTATTTTACTGTATTTTCGTTTTTTTAAAGGGGTTATATCATTTTTCTCTTTTCATTTCTTTTACATGCCCGTTTTATTTGTTTTATTTGTTTGAGATAAATGTATAATGGTAGTGTAGTGGATGTGACAAACATTATTTTGCTAACAATGGAATTAATTGAAAACTTGAACTTAATTGTAAAATTTGAAAATTATTTGAAAGCAACTGCAATTTGTATGTAAAAAAAAAATTAAATAATTAAAAATAATAAAACACGAAACACAAATGAAGATCGATCGCAAGGTTAGGTGGACACTTAGAAAGTCCATACCTAGTTTTTCAGATTCAATCTATGAGAACGGCTACTATGCCTTTCCATGCAATCCAGTTGCATATATGTGTGTCCCGAATTTTACCCGAGTGGCAACTCCCATCTCCGATATAGATTTTAGAGTCTAAAATTGTATTCATTAGTGGGCTTCACACTCACACAGTGTCGTAGTTGCTAAAAGTCTAAAACAATTGAGTACGCACTAAACCCTACTGCCTACAATATACTTTGATAATAATAACAATAATAATATTGTTATTACTATTTAATACAATTTTTAAAATAATAAAAGTATTTTTTATTTGTGTAATAGTTCAATATTATAAATTTAATAGGATTATAATTTATTGCAATTTTAATTCCCTCTATGTATGTATTTAATAGTTCAATATTATATATTCGGGTAAATTACTATTTGCCCTCTGTATTTTGGTCTATTACACTACTTTGTTCTTGACATTTTAAAAATATATTTATTCATCCTTGTACTTTGCTCAGTTAAACCCGTTCATCCTTCTATAAGGGTTTTTTAACAATCAACCAAAAAAAATAGAGGTCAAATTGGGAAAAAACGAATGGAAAAGTCAAAAGTACCATTCGAGGCAAAACCCTAACCTTCTTCTTTGAAAAGCCATTAGACAAAACAAGAGAATCCACAACTTCAAGTGATTGTAAACAAATCTCATGTACCCTTCAATTGTCATGTACAGATTCCATGAAACAAATCAAGCTAAAAAATTTCAAGCAAACGACCCCTTTTTTCCCAAAAAGATAAGAACATTGATACCAATAATATAAAATCGAAATCAAAGAGAAAAACGCAGAAATCAAAGTTTTGTTACTCTTTCATTTTCTGTTTTCTTTTTCTTTTCCATTGCTTGCTTTCTATTAAATCACAAAAATAAAAAACAGAAGTAGGGAATGGCTCTGGAGGCCATTTTTGTAATTGTTCTTACCATTGCTGAGTACACCGTTGTCCCCATCAAACAATAACTCAGTTGTGCTTTTAACTATAAAAGGAAGGTTGAAAAACTCAAGAATCAAGTCAAGGAGCTGACATCTCAAAGAGTCAGTTTGCAGCAGTTTGCTGATGAAGCTACGAGGAGAGGAGATGCAATTAAGGATGATGTTTAAAATTGGCTAGCTGATGCAAACAACGCCATTGAAGTGGCCGAGGAACTTGTCAATGGTGAAGAACGAGCAAAGGAAAAGTGTTTCTTTGGATTGATTACCAATTTTAAGAAGCGATACCAGCTTAGTAAGAAAGTAAAAAGGAAGCATCTCAGGTTTTCTCCCTTCGACTCTCGGCCTCTTAAAGAAACTCTAAACCATTGCCATCTCCACCTCCCTCCTTTTAGGCCAAATCCCACCGGAACTCGATGACTGCACCCAGCTTGAAAACATCTGCCTTTATGAAAACTTGCTCACCGGATCCATCCTAAAAACATTAGGCAATCAAATGCTAGTCATCGACATATCAATTAATTCACTAACAAGAATCATTCCTCAATCATTTGGCAATCTAACCGAGCTACCAGAACTCTAGCTAAGCTTCAATCAAATCTTTAGCAAAATTCATACACAGTTAGGCAATTGTCGCAAGATTGCACATATTGAACTCGACAACAATCAAATCAGCGATGCAATTCCTTCTGAATTAGGCGATTTACTGAACCTGACGCTATTGTTTATTTGGCAGAATAAAATTGAAGGAACCATACTAGCTTCCATTTTTAATTGTCACAATTTAGAGGCTATCAATTTGTCGTAAAATAACTTGATGGGACCTATTTCAGGAACCATACTAGCCAAGCGAGACGGTGAGCTATCGTCTGACCACCAGCACCAGCCGGATGCGGCAAAGAAAACAACGCCGATGTAAAACACTTATTAGAATGGCTACTACTTCGATACCTAGGGGAGTGTGGCAGCAATTATGGCGGTGATGGTGTAGTGTGGGCGCTACTCGGTAATGGTCTCCTCTGTGTTTATCGTGTTAACAAGAATTGCAGAAAAGAGGAAGATGAAGATGGAATAAGAAGAAGAAGAACGAAAAAGAAAAGAAATTAAAAAAATATATAAAGGGGTTATTTTAGACTTTTCATAGTCATTTAACATCTATTTAACGGAAAAAGTATATAAAGGACTTTTTAAGTTATTACATCAAAGTACAAGGACGAATAAATAAATTTTTAGAATATCAGGGACGCAGTAGTATAATAGGCCAAAATATAAGAAGGAAATTGTAATATTTCCTATTGCCTTCTTCTTTCTACGAGTCTCATAGCAATTTCTTAAGCTAAGCCCTGCCTTTTATGATTTATTCCCAGCTAATCTAGAAAAATTGGTAAGCTAGGGATAGCTGGTTGTATGTATTATAATAAATTTTATTAAATATATAATATTTAATTCTTTATTAAATTAATGAAACTTTGGTGCATTCTATGGTTATTTTGATTTTTACAGAGTAAAATATACTTTATTAATAAATATCATTGGATGATAAAATACACTCTCATCCAATGGTAATTAAAATAAAGTAATATAAGAGCATCTCCAATAGTATTCTTTATTTTAAAGAGCATCTTTTGCTCAATAAAGAGCATCTCAAGGTATTTTTAAATATAAAAAGTGAATAAATTTGTACAACTTCAATAGACTATATATTTTTAATCTTCATTTTACTTTATCCAATAAACATTAATACTTAATTTTTTTCTTCTTTATTTTTTACAAGATTTCCCTTTATTTATTTAATTTTTTTCTTCCATTTAATGAAAGAGAAAATTATTTTCAATAAATAGATAAACATCAATTAATATTCTGCATGGGGAATTGAAATATTTTAGAGTAGAGAGTTAGGTCATGTAGAGAGTCAAACCAACTCTCTACTTTAAAATAAAAATATAAAGAGTGTATTGGAGACCATTTTTTTTGTTTCACTCTTTAAAATAAAGAATTTTACTTAAATAGAGAGTCTATTGGAGATGCTCTAAAAGTACAAATAAATCAAAGTAACCATAAAATTTCCCTTAAATGTTTTATTAATAATTTATTTTTCAAATTAAATGTAAAAAAAATACAACAATATCCGACTAGACTCAAGCCAATTGTTATATTATGGACCCCTGTCCATATTGCAATATGGACCAGAGTTCATTACACATGTGAAAAGAAAAAACACGCACTTTTGTTTTTAGTATCACCTTCTTCTTCTTCTTCTTCATGCTCTGAGTTTTATTGGGTTATATTTGATTTTTAGTTCAGAGATGATTTTCATACTCTTTTGTTAAGTATTATCGACTCTCTTGGCAGTTTTCTATTTTTGCCTTTAACCATTTTTCTTTGTTTCTTATTTATATCTAGCGGAATATTAATATGTTTTTCTTGTTTTTATTTGTAATTAGTGCGAAAATATAGTGCAGTATTGAGAAGGAAACAGACCCAGCAACCCAAGTGAAGAGAAAGAGAAGCGAAACTCCATGGCTGGACTTGGTACGAAATTATAGTGCAGTGCTGAGAAGAAGAATTGTTAATTAACTACTAGGTGGCCGTAAAGGAAGACATGATATATATATATATATTTTTTAAAGTCAAGTCTCGTAATTTAAAGACAAAAGAGCAGCAAAAATTTCACTTAAGTTGGATAATAAAGACAGAAGAGCAGCAAAAATTTCACTTAAGTTGGATAATGCAGGGTAATGAAACCAAGTATAGATTCCTTGGGTTCCTCTATTAATGGCAATCGAGCATGTACTATTGTCCATTGCATGCCAAGGACTTGTTATTAGAGCTTCTGAAACTTTTTTACCAGACCTTGTAATACCCTTTTTTTTTTAACAGCACATTGTCATATTGTATTTGCTTGTGAGAAATGGATAGAGAAATTTTATTCAGTGCTTGCTGGAAATGAGTCGCAGTGATTGTGCTTGGGCTCTCACCTGAGCAGCTCCTTTTTGCCTCAACCAAAGCAGCCATTGCAACCTCATTAAATATGTTTCTTGTTTTTCTTTAACCATTTTTACACGTCTGTCCTCTTCATAAGGCTTTCTTTTTGTTTCTTTAACAATTTTCTTTGTTTCAAAATTAGTTGATATTGTTTTTGTCTATCCATAAATTAAATTCACCGACCTTCATATATAGGTTCATTGACCTTCACCTGCATGTTCACTAACATTCACCTGCAGATTCTTGGCCTTTTTGAATCTGTAGGTTCAATGATTTTCACCTGCATATTCATTGATTTTCACTTGCATGTTCACTGATTTTCACTAGGGGTGTCAAAACGGGTTAGCGGGTCGTATTCGTGTCGGGTTGACCCACTCTGGTGACACGATTAGAGTCAACACGAACACGACCCATTTATTAATCGTGTTAACCCTAACACGACACGTTTATTAAACGGGTTACACAATCCATTTAAAATAAATGGGTTAGATGGGTCATAAAATTCAACACGACCCATCTAACCCATTTGAGGTTTATTACCTATAAAAATATCATTTTTCACAAAAAAAAAAATTACAATAATAACCATAGCTTAGCAACTTGCATAATACACACAATTTTCATAAAATCTAGTAAAATTTATAATACATGACCTTCTAAAATAAACATAAAAACATAAAAAAAATACAAATAAAGTTAATAATACATGACCAATATTTTAAAATAAGTACAATTTAAAGTCTTTCAAATAAACACACATAAAACTTTTAAATGATAATCTAAATTTCAGACTATTTAAGGAATGAGAAG
Organism: Mallotus japonicus; assembly: GCA_949634005.1. Taxonomy (NCBI): domain Eukaryota; kingdom Viridiplantae; phylum Streptophyta; class Magnoliopsida; order Malpighiales; family Euphorbiaceae; genus Mallotus; species Mallotus japonicus. The sequence continues at coordinate 6,354 of CATIWK010536648.1, forward strand.
GAATTTCTCATTTTGACACCCCTTAAAAATTATAATAACTTAAATGGATTTTAAACGGGTTGAACGGGTTTCGCGTGTCAACCTGTGACACGACCCATTTAAATCGTGTCATAATTGGGTCGATCCGTTTATGACACTAACCCATTTAACTCCAACCTAAACCCGTTAATTTTGCGTGTTAGACGTGTCGTGTTCGCATGTCATGACCCCTTTTGACACCCCTAATTTTCACCTGCATATTCATTAATATTGTCTTTTTATTTTTAATAGAAATGAAACAAAATATTTTTTTATTTATTAAATAATTATTTTTTCCTTTTTATTTTATTAATTATAGTAGTTGAATTTAATTTTTATTCATGATTTTGATTAAATAAAGTTTTTATTCATTAAAAAATTATTTAATTTTTTATTTTTTAATTATAATAAATAAACTTTTACTTGTTTTTTTTTTATTTTAGTTAAATAATATAGATACATTACTTAAATAATACAAATTCATTAACCTTCAACTACGTATTCATTGACTTTCACCTACAGGTTCTTTAATCTTAGGTTCTTTGACCTTCACTTGCAGATTCATTAGTCAAATACTATAGCTTCATTATTTAAATTATGGAAGTCCATTAGTTATCCACTATAGATTCAACACTTTTTTTTATATATACATAACTCATAATTATAATTATTTATTTTAGAAATTATTTTGATTTATTTAGTAAAATATTATTATAATTATCTATAAATAAAAATTATTTATTAAAATATTAAATTTGAAACGTTAATTCTAATATTTTATTTATTTGAAAAATTTATAGTTAATTAAGTTTCAATTATAAATAAATAAAAAATAAATTTCTTAAGAAAATGGGTAACTTTTATTAATGAAAATTCAATTTTGAAAAAAAAATCAATTTTGATTTCCAGAAAGAATTTCAAAAAATTAAAGGAAAAAAAAACAAAAACAAGAAACAATACACGTTTTTTGAACACTGATATATATTAAGAAGACAGCAAAAAAAATTACAAAGTTCGGTGAAAGACGTCAAATGGAAACATAGAACAAAGGTAATTGCACGTGTGTAATATGACCTCTGGTCCATCTTGCAAGATGGACAGAGGTCCATGGTATAATTTGTGTGCTCGAGCCAAACTAGCTGAAACCATTAATTGGGCCCTTTCAGCCCAAATACATTAAAAACGCAAAGCCTATGTTAAAAGAAAAAAGAAAAATTGCGCGAGGAAGAAGAAGAAAAAAGAAAACGCAAAAATTAGTTAAAAAGAAAAAGCAAAAATCGATGAGAGCTTGAATGCTCCGATCGCAATAGCATGGCGTCTTCTTCGCCGTCTTCGTCTTCTTCTCATCAGAAGCACATTCCTCTCCCTTCGGAGACTGGTAGTACAATTTTCTTCATGTTTAATTTTGTTTGTTCGTATTCAATTATATGTGACGGATCGGAATCTGCTTCAATTATTTATTTTGTTTGATTAACCGAAAAATGCGAACGATATTGAAGAAATTTGGAATTAATTCTGTGATTATTGTGGTGTGTGTTGTGTAGGTGGCACTAAATCTGTAGATCATGAAGAGCAGTTATCAGTGGTTCCACCAATCCATGTTGTTACTGAGGCTTCTCAGCTTCCACCTGAATTTCTTAACCCTTCGCCTGATAAGCAGTTGATTATTGGTTTTGATTGCGAGGGTGTTAATCTTTGTCGCCATGGTACTCTTTGTATTATGCAGGTAATAAACCTTATTTATTTCTTTCATAGTCTGTTTTGGAAAGTCTAAAAAAATGTAGTAATTAATTAATTCGGTTCTATTTAGTGAATTCTTGTGTTTTTTGAAGTTCATTGTTGCTAGAATTAATGCCAAAATTGACGTGATTTTATCACAAACAAGGCGTACTAGCTGTCTAGCTTGTTTGTTTTCTGAGATTACTACCTTTGACAGTGGAAAATTGTATGTTTTTGGCAGATTGCTTTTCCAGATGCTATATTTTTGGTTGATGCAATTCAGGGCGGAGAAATGCTTGTGAAAGCGTGTAAGCCTGCTTTGGAATCTAGTTACATCACAAAAGTTATTCACGATTGCAAGCGAGATAGCGAGGTTACGTTATTGATTTTCTTTACTTTGTCTAGTAAGTGTGTTTGATATGTATTGTGGCTTCTTATTAGTATTACTATGATCTCGTTGTCATTTTGCAGGCATTATACTTTCAGTTCGGCATAAAATTGCACAATATTTTTGATACTCAGGTAAGCTACTTGCAGGAACTTATAAGGGAACTGCTATTCAGTTTCTTCTAAAATTCTTTCAGTTACTGTTGTTTGACCTTTGAGAATAAAAAAAATTTGAGCTAGGCAAATAATTTAAGGGTTTTTTAATTATCTAAGGTCCCCCTTTTTTTTTTTTTCAGAAAAAGGATCAGTCTTTGATGCATTATGCAATTATCTATTGTTAATGATGCATGCTGAAATTGCTTATGCTAGTAATGAGTATTTTCATATTACATCTGCCATCTGAAATGAATACATATTTACCATTTTGTATTCCTGTAGATTGCTTATTCACTGATAGAGGAGCAAGAAGGACAGACTAAGTTGCCAGGCGACTACATATCATTTGTTGGTCTCCTTGCAGATCCACGCTATTGTGGTATTTTATATGCTGTGGTATCCATTTGAATTTAACTGTTTCAGGACATATAACTTTATGTTAATTCCTGAACATATTATATAAATGTTCCTAGCTAAAGGTTTGTGTTGAATCATTGCTTAATTTTCTCGTAGTTGTACAATTATTGCTGGATTTTATGCATGTTAATGACTGGGACTGCAATCGTAATTAGTTCATGTTGGCGTCCACCTGACAAAAAGAGTTTTAGAGAAAAGGGGGAATTTAGTTTTAGAATTTCTTCAATCAATTGGAATTGAATTAAGGGGGGACTATTGAATTAGATGGGTTTCTATAGATGTCCTCCTTTTTTTTTTGTTTCCTTTAGGTGCAAACTTTATTTATTTTTTGACCTATGTTAATTTTGTCCACCATTTCCTGGTAGAGGGGCGGAGGTAATTATCGTCCCAAAATAGGCTTGTAGATCTTTGTTTACTTTTTTCTATTAGCTCTGCTACTCCAGAATTTTCTAGCAGGTCTACACTTCAATTAAATTGGATTTTTTAATGATAGTGTTAGATTTACATTTCACATAGGCTTCTGCATTGAATGTTCTACCATGTTTCTTCCTTGTCCCTTTTCTTTCTCCTTCTACATTCATTTGAAATTGTTTTTCTCAGTTCTTGACAGCAATAGCTTCTATTCTTGTTCTTTTTTCTGATAAAAAATTGCATGCTGGATGATGGTCTTAATCTTCATGCTTTTGGCTAGATATTGTGAACTGGTTGGATTTAGACCTGAGTTTCGATTTGCGCACAGCATTCAACATATTTGTTGGATTTGTAAATTGAGTATTTCAATGTAGGTGTGTCATATGTGGAGAAGGAAGAGGTTCGCGTTCTTCTTCGACAGGTAGTCTAAACATCTTATTGCTTTTTTTATTTTTGTTATTTTGTCAATGGACCAGTATTACGACTTCATTTCCACCTTAGAGGTGAAAAAAAAAAAAGATAATGAGCCCCTTGGCACAGAAGATCTTAATGGGTAGAAACAAGGAATAATCTATGCGATAGCCTGACAAGCTAAATGAAAGCATGTCCCAAATGGTTATGTTATTATTGTGTGTTATCCATTAAAATTAATGGACTTAGCATATGTCTTAAGAATTTGACTATGGATTGCACTCATGTCTTTTTTACGAGCTTCAGATAAGCTCTATTTCTATTATTAACTACTTGTGTCCCTTCAACATGATAGTGCAGTACCATGAAGCTTGTGATTTCTGATGATTATTGTGTCTTGTCCATTATCATCAGGATCCTAATTTCTGGACATATAGACCATTATCTGAATTGATGATTCGGGCAGCTGCAGATGATGTTCGATTTCTTCTTTGCATCTATCATAAGATGATAGAGAAACTAAATCAAAGATCACTATGGTATTTAGCGGTTCGCAGTGCAATGTATTGCCGATGTTTCTGCATTAATGACAATAATTTTGCTGATTGGCCATCCGTCCCTCCTATTCCAGGTTCTTTATTTTAACTAAACGTAAAAGTGTGCTTAATTCTTTGTTTGCCTCTTTATGCATTATTCTAGAAATTATTAGTTAAACAAATTATTGAGCTTTTTTCAGTTATCATCGTGCTTTAAATTTATTTCTCTTATTATCTGTTGGGGTCAATGAGACAAAAGGTTAGAGTATGACAGATGAAAGTAAGCCTAAATTTCTGAGAACAGTATGCTATTTATATTCTTAGCACTGCCGTGTCAATAACCAATCTTTGACTTTAAAAGAGGTGTGTATAGAGAAATATTGCTTATGCAGAACACTGAAACTGGATACCTAATGATAGTGCCATAGTGGGCATGTATTATTCAGTAAAACAAAGTTAATTTTGGGCTTGGAATATTGTTGTTAAGGCATGTAAAATTGCTTTATTCCTGGATATTTCTTTTTTGGAACAACAATGTGTTTTTAATGTTCACTGTATGCTGAACTAGTTAGTGTGTTGTCTGTGTAGGTCACCTTGTAGGAGATGGTAATGCTCCAGAGGAGGAAATCCTTTCAGTCCTTGATGTTCCCCCTGGAAAGATGGGGCGTGTTATTGGAAGACGAGGTGCCTCCATTTTGTCAATAAAGGAATCTTGCAAGTAGATCCCTCTCTCTCTCTGCTTTGCATTCACTTCCATATCCTTTTGATTTTGTGTTAGCATTTTGTTGTCTTGTCCTTCACATTAAGGTCATATATGTGCAGTGCGGAAATTTTCATGGGAGGTTCGAAGGGTCCGCCTGACAAGGCAAGTCTATCAAATTATGAAGCTTTCTGATGCCTAGCTGTTACATGATCTACTTGCACAAACTTGATATATGGAGTTTGTGTCACTAACTCAGATGAATGAGGAATTTGTGTAAATCTTAACATATAATAAGTAAAAATTTACTTGAAGTGTCAGTTTAGGATTTGTGAAATATTACATTGCTTTTCTCCATACCTGTACCTAATGCTGGTAAACTTCTTGCAGGTATTCATAATGGGACCAGTGAAACAGGTGAGGAAAGCGGAGGCCATGTTGAGGGGGAGAATGCTTGGAATCTATTAGGGAATGTTGTTTGTCATGCATGCCAACTATTCGTCCAGAGAAACTTGAAGTTTTCATGCGTAGAATTCGCTGCTCAAATTTTCTCGAGGCATTTCCCCTCAGAGATACCGACTATAATTTGCTCTTTTAAATAGGTGTTGGTCTCCAACAGATATCAAATGTTTAGGTTGCTGTTTGAAATAGGCTCAAACTAAGAATATTCAAAAGGGTTGCCCTGTTGTAATGAGACGTTGAATGGATTCAGGGAGAAAATTTAGCTACAGAAGAGGATTGGTCAGCATTTTAGATCATTCCATTACTGTTTAAGTACCTTTCTGATTTGAATTTCTTGTACTTGATGGAGTAATCTACTTAAACTTCTGGGTGCTTATTCAAATGATTGGGAGGAGTTTGATTAAATTGATTCTCATTTTCACATTAATTGAAGAGCAACAAAATGTTTCCAGCTTTTGTAAACTTTAAAATATGCCCTAGGACAAAATAGGAGTTGCAACGGTATGATTTTCCATCGAGTACCAATTGCTCTGAATATATGCAGTTGTTTGCGTCTTTTCAACAGAAGAAGTGAAAAATACAACTCTGCTGTTACAAACAACTGTGCCATCAAAATTCCAGGAGACTTTACAGGGATGCTGTTTTGCATATAATTGCACGTAATCAGGTCTTAGCAAGAAACTCCACTCATGATATATATGTAACCAAATCAGAATGTTGTTTTGATGTATGAACAAGATTTAGAACACCACAATACCCAATGCTTTTGAATAATCTTTGCCAAATGGGGCAAAGAATGTTGAGAAGCTAATAACCAGGAGCAAAATACCAAAATGAATATGAAAATTTACTTCTGAAAACTACCAAATTGATATTGTTGGCTACCAAGACTTGAGAAGAAGTCCTCATCGCTCGTTGCCTGTGACTGAGTTGCCTGTGGTTGTGAAGGTGTAAACCCAGATCTTCCAAGACCAGACCCTATTCCCATGGCTCTTCCCATATAAAATGAAGATGGTGGACCCTTATCCTTCTCATCTTGTCCAACAGTCAGATCACCCACAACGCCAACGTCTACTAGTGAAACCTTCTTAGCTGCATGTTTTGATCAAATGACAAGACAGTTACAACCAGGCCTTCAAGTAATGTTCACGTGCACATGCATACAGCTACTCTGTGGCATACAATGTTAACAGAGACATGCACGTGCATAGAGATCCAAGATCATAGCATCCCTAGTGCACATGCATACAGCTACTCCGCTAGCATTCAATACTAGCTACTGAAAGGACGTGTTAATGTATGCATGCAAACACCAGCAATTAGAACAGACATCAGAGCATACATGAATTATAGAAACAGTCTCCCGGCAAAATTGCAAGGGGAGGTTTGTACAGGTTAAACAACAGTTTCTCAACCCTCTATGTGGGGAGTCTATGCACTAGGGATGCCATTTTATAGCATATATTACATTTATATGGATATTATTTTTGAAAGCAAAATAGCGGGGAGAGAGATACTTACGAGCAGATATGTTGAGATCAATCAGTCCACGGCTTAGTGTTTCTGCCCATATTCCAGACTTCACCTGGAATTTCTCCTTCGCTTGAGGCTTGATGTCAGAAGCATTCACATTTAAATTTTTTAGGCTTGTGTCATTTGTGGGACTTTGTGTGGATTCAGCAGAAGCTGAATTGGAACTAGAAGAGAATGCACCAAAAAGATCAGATCCACCAAAGTTGTTCAATGGAACTGCAGCAAATGGATCGACAATGTTATTGTGCATTGATTCAGATGTTTGGGTCTTGGTCTCTGGTTGCACAACTGGATCAGGAGTGGAAAAGAAATCAACTGTCGAAGGGACTGCAGGAGTTACAGCAGGTTGGGAAGCAAACAGATCAACCTGAGTCTGCACAAATGCTCATAACAAAACCATTAGCGAAAATACTACAGCAACTACTTAGAACACACACATTCTGGATTTTGTTAAAGTATAATCATGCATCGCTAAGATTCCAAACTGGGAACTACCTATTTCATATTTTGGCCGTTAAAAATTGCTTAATCACTTATATTATTAGTGTATTATGACAAATGCTTGGTTAAGTATCTAGGGAAAGAGGTTGTAAATTCTATCAACTAGATTATAGAGCCAAAAAGAAAGGGAACAAAAATACAAAACAACAAAGTTTATACCAAGGAAACCAAACTGACTATGATGTATTTTTCACTCCCAGAAGTAATTCACCAGATGCTTCATTTTTTTCAAAGACATAATGGCATTCTCAAATTTCAAATGACACAGCGGAACGAGATCAAGATTACCATATTTAATTTCATTTTCAAAATTTAGGACAGGAAGGAAACTTAACCTGAGACTGAGGACTTGCTGACTTTTCAACTTGGGGTGTTGCTGACACAAATGTTGCATCAGCAAACAGATCAACCTCCGAAGAATTGGGCGCTGTTTCTATGGGAACAGAAGCTGGTGCATCCATAAGGTCACCAATCAAACTTTGTCCAAAAAGATCAACTTGGTTAGAGGTTTCAACAGTTGACTCTGTCAAAAAGGACAAACCAAAAACATGATGAGAAATGTTTTGCAAGCATGGCAATTGTTAGAATTGCATGGCATTGAACTAAATGAGAACACTAAACATTAGACATGAGCATTGTGATGCACAGTAAAAACACACGGAGTTCTAAAACATGTAA
>CATIWK010536862.1:0-17291 GCA_949634005.1 Mallotus japonicus
GCTGGCCCCGAGATGTGCCAGCGGTGTTTGTAGTTAATGAGGGGTCAGAATTCAGTAAAGTTGAAAGATCGGTTGGCAATGCTCCGAAGAGCCTGGGTCCGCCTACAGTTGCTTGTGGTGTCTCTTGGTCTGAGGTTTCTCCAAGTGTCTTCGTTGTAACCGTCATGGTTCCACGCTCACCGCACCAATTGATACGTCCGATCCATTAACAGGGAAATGTAACACCTGCAAAACAGAGCAACGGTGAGAAGACCAGCTGGGCGGGGTGCCAGCCAATCTACTCCGATGGTCAAGTTAGGGAGTTCCTAGAGAGAAATGGATATGGGAACTAGGGTTTTTTGTGTGTTACCTCTTTCTTGTTCATGTGCCTGGTATATATATAATGGCTTACCTATCCAGGTGGCGTTTTGGGAGTGGACGAGGGCACTGTTCATGTGGCTCCTTCTCTAGTTCCGGCTATGCGTCCTTTTGCTAGCTAGAGCTAGGTGAGCTGTCGTTAGTCGTCAGCAACCGTTGCCCTTGTCGCGCGGGGGCTTGCAGGTGCGCAGGCCTTGGTACCGTAGGCGTTTCGGGCGCTGTCTGACACAAGCCTGCGGGGATGATTCTCCTGTACTGCTGGTGCCGACGTGTCGTGTTTTGCTGGTGGTCCTGCAGTGTTTGTTAGCTGTCGCCTTCATTAGCTAACAACTTTATCTCTCTTCTGGCTCAGGTATGCTGCAGGTACATGCTTCGGAGTGGGATGGAGAGGAGGAAGATGAACAGTACCGTAAGGTTTGGACTTCATGCTGTTGGCTTTGATTTCCCTGGGGCGTATCCCTATCCCTTATTGGCCGTATCCTTATTAGACGTATCCCTTACGGTATCATTTACCAAGTATAGATACAAGCTTTGTATGTAAATAGGTCTGTAATGTTTGTAAAGAGATATACAAAAATATTAATCTTTTATTCTTTCTCTTCTCTGCTATTATCATGGTATCAAAGCCCTGAGCAATTCTTTTACACTTTGGCCTATATTCTTTTGAGAATTTCTTTATTTGTTTTTGTGCTTCTCTTTTAGAGGATTTGTTCTAACTTGAATTTTTTTTCAATTATCATAGATTCAAATAAATTCGAAACCATATATGTCAAATTCAATGGTAGAAACTTTGCGATTTAGGAATTTTAATTTCAAATCTTTGTTAAAGGAAAAACATTACCTAGCATTCTTTATGAGTTTGAAAAAGATAAAGGCAATAAGGAGGCAAAGAGTAGTTGGAAAATAAAGAATGTGGAGGTTATTACTTGGATACTTAACTCATTTGAACCTGATATTGCACTGAGTCTTCAATCTTTTAAGACTGTTACTAATATATGGAAGCATCTTCAATGAATTTATTTTTAGGTAAATCAATCATGACAATATAAGCTTGAATATGAGATAGCCAATATTAGCCGGGGGGATAGAGATATTCGTAGCTTTTATGTTGAAATGTTAAAGTTATGGACAAAGCAAGACATGATCCCTTCTTGTACAATCTCGTCTACCACATATGCTGAAGTCAAAAAATAAAAAGACCATGGTAGAGTGATGCAAGTTCTTATGAAATTTCTTCAACCGTGGTGATTTGAATATGGAATTTGTCTTGGGAGAGCATATTCGTGATGAAACATGCTAGAAGACACCAGCTCAACTAGACACGAAAACTAATTCTGTCAATTCGATCCTCCTTATTTCACATGAAAAATCTTAGTCTAAACAAAGACATGGACATATAGAAGATATTCGATGAAAGTATTGTAATGAACTTGGGCATGTCCAATCTCATTGTCGAAAGCAAAATATATGTAACTACTATAAGAAATCAGGTCACATCATTTTAGATTGTAGACTTTTAAAGAATTAACAAAATCAACTAGCTTTTATTACTCTGAGTTGTGACAAAAAAAAATGCAGCATCACTCACACCATAGGCTATTCAAAACTCAATGCAATCGACTCTTCCTGGTACTATTTCCTTTGCTTTTTCTGTTATCGGGTTATTAGGTAAAGGAATTAAATCTACTCCTTGGTTTCTTGATTCAGCTGCCTTTAACCATATGACTATTTAAAAAAATGCCTTTGTTAATTTAAAACCTTATTCCTTAAATACATTAGTCACTACTGCCAATGGAAGAAAATTATAAATTTGAGGAGTTGGTACTATTTTTTTGCCCGAAAATTCTATAAAATATATTTTCCTTCCTAATACCTTTCATATTCCTCAATTAATATCCAATTTGATTTCTGTTGGGCAGCTCACTGATCACAATTATTTGGTTAAATTTTCATCTCATGGTTATGATGTGCAGGACCTTCGAACGGGGCAAGTGATCATAAAGGGGCATAAACATGGGCATTTATTCCATCTTGATTTTAATAAGAAAAAGAGTCCTCTATTTTGTTTCACTGTCAAGTCATTAACATCTACTTCATAAGAGAAAAACATACATGGGATCTTTGGCATCACTGTTTGGGTCACCCATATGCTAGTAGGTTAAAATCTATGTGTTGGCTATTTTTGGTTTTTAGATAGATTTGAGCGTGATAGAGGAGCTAAATTCCTCAAAATATATTGAATTTCTTCAGACAGGTTACGAATCCCCAAACTCCTTTACCACAATTTGTTTAGATTTTTTAATAGATGAAATAAAAATTGATGATGATTTGAGTTCTTGAATGATGTAAATAAATTATATTAATTGAAAATTAGTACAATCTTGAAAGAGAATTTTGCTATGGAATTAACAAAAAACTAATGTTGTAAACAGAATTCTATGCTAAAGAAAAATTTGCTGATGATTGATAATGATTGATGCCTGATGATTGGTCTTGGTATTTAATTGGTTGATTGATAATTTTATTGATGATGATTGTATATGTCCCTTCCCTAATCATTATATGTCCTTTTATACCTATAGAATTTATTTCCCCAAATAATTTTTCTCGCTCAAGAGTTTTCCGTTCTGAAAAAATAAATTCACGTAACTCTCAGATGCCTTTTTCTCTAAACTGTGCTTAAACAATCATCTCCATAATATTCTCTCTAGAAGTCTTCACCATTAAGCTTTATGAGCAGGGCTTTTTTTTTTTTTAACTTGGGCCTTTAAAATTAGATAAATTTAGTGGGCTTAATATGCTTTTAGCCTAAAATAAACATGGGCTCAAACACTATGTTTAAGGCTCAGCTTCTTTCAGATAGGTTGAATGTTAAGAATAATAATTTAAAACAATGTTAAACTTGTTTTCTTGAGAAATTTGCTAAATTACCTTTTGCTTCTAGCATTACTGAAGTTGATGAACCTTTTGATCTCATCCATTGTGATTTATAGGGTCCCTTACCAATCTTTCTAAACTTGGTTACAAATATTTTGTTCTATTTATTGATCATTTTACACACTTTACTTAGGTATATTTCTTGCATGCTAAATCTGAACTCTTAGCTATTGCCAAAACTTTTATTAATATGGCTATTGATACTCAAATTTTGGCGGTTCCCTAAACATCCAATGATGAAGGATTCCTATCACTTAAACAGCGGGAAAACACCTTCGGAAGTTTTCTCGAGCGTGCTTAGATCTAGAAGAAACCCGAAAGAAACCTAAAAGATACCAAAAAGAAACCAGAAACCCAAGATATACCAAAAAGAAACTAAAATCCAAAAAGGAGCCAACTTGGGCCTGAAAAGGACCAAAAAATAAGGGAAAAGCCCATGGGGGCGGGTCCACCCACGAGCTTGGGTTGATGACCCACGAGTGTGGGTCATTCAACCTAGTTTGTGGGTCAAAATGACTAAACTACCCTTGCGTGGGTCAAATGACCCACTCGCGTGGGTCACGATTCAAGAGCATGGGTCACTTGACCCAAGCTCGTGGGTCAAGCCGACCCACATATAAAAAATTGATTTTTTCCTCTTTTGAGGAGGGGGGGTGGCACAATCTTTGAGGTACACATTTTAGTGAGAGAAAAATCCTCTGCTTTGGGACTATCTCTCTCTTTTTTTTTCCTTATCCTAAGGCACTTGGAGACCTATATACCCTAAACACTAATAAAAAACTCACTTTCCTCTCAATATTTTCTTAGGATTTGGACCATTAAATCTAAACCCAACTACATCTTTGTCAAAGTACGCATCAAGGGTAATTACCCAGTCCCTCTGAGGATCCCCTAATCATTTTCTAACTAAAAAAAATCATTTTTATCATCTTCTTCATCTTATTTCTATCATTTTTATCATTTTTCATCATTTTTGTATTTTTATTTATTTTATTGTAAATATTTATTATTGTGACAAAGTTGTGATTTTTATGGTGATTTGAAGTTTGTGAATAAGATATGTAGAAGGAGAAGGAAGTTCGGGTTGGATCCGGGAGTGTTTGCATTCATTTTGCATTTTTCCACAATTTTTGTATCTTTTTCTCAATTTATGTAAAAATGGGTATTTTAGTGTAAAGTTAGCATTTTTATTATTATTTTTGCATCATTTTAATTTATCATAATTTCTGCAGTATTTTTATTTATTTTTGTTATTTTTCTGTATTTTTTCTCTTTTTATTATATTTTCATCAATTTTTGTAGTGTTTATGTTTTCATGGTAAAAATGGTCTTTTTATCATAAAATCTCCATTTTTATGGTGAAAATGCTATATTTACCATTTCAATATTTTAATTTTTTTATTTTTATTTTATTTGCATATTTATTTCTGTATTTTTATTTTTTGGTATTTTTGCAATTTTTATTGCATTTATGCCTTTGTAGTAAATTTGATCCTTTTATCATAAATTTCACATTTTTATAGTAAAAATGCCATCTTTATTATTTATAATATTTTGTCTATGTCATATCTACTTATTTATTTAATTATTCCAGCACTTTATTTATTTTATTGCTTTTTTGCAATTTTGGTTACATTTATGCTTTTAATAGTAAATTTGGTATTTTTATCATAAAGTTTATATTTTTATGGTAAAAATATAATCTTTATTATTTTTATATATTTTTTGCTGTTATCTTTATTTATTTATGCATTTATTTCAGCCATTTTTATTATTTTATGCCTTTTTCCTATTTTTATTGTATTTATGCTTTTTGTGATAATTTTGGTGGTTTTATCATAAAATTTACATTTTTATGATAAAAATATCATTTTAAATTATTCATTTCTGTATTTTATTTGTTTTGTTAATATTCTAGAATTTTTATTGCTTTTATTATATTTTTCCTAAATTTTATTGCATTATGCCTTTTTATGATAAACTTAGTGTTTTTATCATAAAGTTTACATTTTTATGGTGAAAATATCATCTTTATCATTTAATTTGTTTATTTCTGCATTTTTATTTATTTATATTAATATTGCTGCATTTTTATTATTTTTATTACATTTTTGTGATTTTTATTGTCTTTATGCCTTTTGGGGGTAAAGTTATCATTTTCATCATAAAGTAGATATTTTTATGGTGGAAATGACATCCCTACCACTTCATTGCTTTTAATTCTGCATTTTATTATTTTTGTCATATTAATTATATTCGTGTTATTTTTATTGCTTTCCTTGATGAATTTATTATTCTTATCATAAAATCCTCATTTTTATGGTGAAAATAATATTTTTATCATCCTTTTTATTGGGTATTTATTATCCTTGTTATTTTTATTATTCTCCTTGATAAATTTATTATTTTCATCATAAAGTTGATATTTTTATGGTGGGAATAATATCTTTATCACTTTTACCATTTTATTTGTTATTTTCCACTTTTATTTCTTTATATTTGCATCATCATAAAGATCTTATTTTTAAATAATAAAAATGATGACTTTACACTAAAATACCCAAATTCCAAAACCTTGCATCATGCATACATTAGCATCCTTGTTTGCTTATGTGTTTAATTATTCATTCATTTATTATTACAATTGTGAATGAATGAATATATTAAATTGTCCTATATGTGATGTGTGCTTGCATGTGTATGAAAGCTAACCTTTGTTTTGTAGGTTTATTAGAATAGGATTTTTTATTTCTTTTTTATTTATTTTAATGTAATTAATAGAATAGGCTTTTCCAAGGCAATGTAATCCTTAATCCCAATTCTCCTTTTATTTTTGTTTTTCGATGTATTTATTAGAATAGGTTTTTTCTTGGGTTGTAATCCTTAATCCCTTTCCCCGTTTTTATTTTGCTTATTTGCTTGCTTATTTTTATTATTTCTTGCATGCTTGCGTGTTACGTGCTTACTTGCATGTATGATTACTTTCTTGATTGGTGGATGCTTGCTTACTTATTTATCATGTGGTGAATGCTCGTCAATACAACTATCTCGTGCTTTATTTCCAATTTAAACTGACCAATGCTTGAGTGTGGTAAAAACGCATCATAAAACCAAAATTAAGTGAAGTAGTCAATAAATAAGCAGCATGTATGATAAGAAACAGGATAAGTAACTCCTACCCCCCGAACCCGGATTCTCTGGTTATGGAAGTGACTTTTCACTTCTTCTCGATTCAAGTCGAGTGGCGACTCCAAATCTACATGGCCTATTCAGGTAGATCCTCCAAACAAACAATAACAAACGAAAATCCAGTAGATGGTTGCCATTTAGCCTGTGTGACCCGATGCTATAAACGCAAACTGATCCTCGTGGTCGTGACCCGACGATGATCACACAACCTTTGCAAAGCTTTGTACAAACCACTCATAACTTCCTCTTCTTGAGAAATATCATTATGTGAATAAAAGAACTCAGGATTGAAATAATATCCTGTTGCATGTAAAGGTCGACAGAGTTGAGACTCCCACCTATCATCAATGATTTTGAAGCCTTCACTGTACTTCTCTTTTTTTTCATTAAAAGCTTTAATGATAGCTTCTTTAGCTCTGTCCATAGCCTCATAAATATACCCTATTGCAGGATTTTTCTCACCATCAACCAATCTAAGGAGACGAACTAAAGGACAAAAAATATTCAACATATACACAATATTGATCCAAAATGAAGGCATCAAGATAGTACTAGTTGCTTTCTTGCCAGCAACTTCTTTTGCCCATTTACTAATTGTCCACTCCTCTGATGTAAACATCTTCCTCAAATTGTTCTTTTGTTTATGTACACGTTAAAGAGTAAGAAAAGCAGTGGCAAATCTTGTGACACTAGCTCGAACAAGCTCTTTATGTCTTGTGAAACTCCTCAACATATTTACAACTCCTAGGCGAACATAAATATAAGCATTCAAGCTCATTGCTCGCTTTAATGTCCTATCACAATTAGGTAATTTTCCAATATCTTCAAGCATCAGGTCAATACAGTGAGCAGCACAAGGAGTCCAAAATAAATGTTGTCTTTTTGCTTCCAATAGTTTTCCTAAAAATAAATTGAAGAAATAACATATTTAAGATGTGGAATATGATTTTAATTAACAAATAAAAAATTAAAATTTAAGAAGTAGAAAGATATTTCCTTACCAGCAAGTACATTGCTAGAGGCATTGTCAGTAACAACTTGAATCACATTTGCTTCCTCAATTCGCTCTACAAAGATATCAAGTAATTCAAACATCTTTTCTCCGGTCTTTGCATAATTAGAAGCATCAACTGACTGGATAAAAAATGTTCCTTTAGGTGAATTGACCAGAAAATTAATGAGAGTTCTTTGTTTCTTATCTGTCCACCCATCCGCCATAAGAGAACAACCATATTTGGCCCATTCCTCTTCATAGGTCTTCATCAACTTGGTCACATCACCAATTTCTTTTTTCAATAAAGGAACTCTAACCTCATGGAAACTAGGTGGTTTCAAACCAACACCATATTGTCCTATAGACTCAATCATCACAACAAAACTTGGACAATTAACTGCACTGAAAGGTATTGCAGCATCATACATCCATCGAGCTATGTCTCTACAAGATTTTTTCCCTCAATTCCTTCTTGAATGCCTCATTAATTATGGATTGTTTTAACATATTATCCTTTTTTCTATTTTGAACATCTTTTTCAGCATCACGAGCAGAATATACATCTATTGGACCTTTTTACCTTGGCCTTTTTCGAATGCTCACAGATTATGATTGTGAGAGATTGGGTACCCGTACTTCCATGGTTTGAACTCTTACTTGCCCCTATGTCATCTAATTCTTCATCATCACCAAAAGAATCTATATCTTCAAAATCTGGAATAGCATTAAGCGAGATCTTTTTCATCATATAATCTCCAATTTCTTCACGTACATATGGTGGACATCTTACACAAGCATTAGCATTTCGGTATCCTCCAACAATGTGTTGTTTGGCTCGATATATCCGTCCTTTTGTAATTTTCTCATAAAAATTACAAACTAAATCATTTCTATTTGGTGGATTGAGAAGCCACACATACTTCCATCTCTGATCTTTCAAAGAATTGCTAGGAGCATTAGAAGTATCACTTGCCTCTATAACCAAGCAATAAACTGAAATATAAAAATGGAAAATAAATGTATTAGAACTCTATGGTATATTGTACATCTTTGTGCATTGAAAACATAATTAGAACAAAAAATTAAGTTATTTACAAATAATTAAAATATATAATTTAATTTATTAAATATTTACACATGTTTCTTCTTCTTTTGTCAACCATATACCAATATGATCGTGACTTTATTTAATTTAATTTAAATATCTACTTCTTCATGAATTAATTTAATTTATATTCTAAAAATGATGTTACTTAAAACAGACTATTGTATTTGTGTATACATTCAAAAAATTTGTTTCTAAGTTCATTATTGGTTGATAGAGTATTCTCATCATTCTCATCATATGCTTGGTGAGTCTTGAAAAAGACCGATTGGAAATTCTAAACCATATATGTTTAATTTGACAATTAAAAATGTACTCTCTTGAAGGACAATTTTTCCAAGCAATTGAAAACCATATATAAAATGATCATAAAACTAAAATAGAATACTAATAAACATCAAAGTAAATAAAAAATTTTCATGTCTTAATCAAATTGGCAACCAGAGAGAGCCATAAGAGCCGACTTCATCAATTTAATATTTTGGTATATTGTAAATTATACTAATTAAAAGATAAAGCCAAGAAAAAAAAATTAGAAAAATAAAAGCTCCTCAACCATCCACATACTCATAGCTAGCTAATTCTAAACTTAGGAAATTAATTTAATTTACATTAAGAAAAAGATAAAAAAATTTTAGCATCATAGTCATACATGAGATCATGAGAAAGAAATAAAAAGAAAAAAAGAGTCTTATAACTAGAAAGAAAAACATAGATGACTAGATGAGAATATAAAAGAAAAAAAAATTAATTTAATTCTTCTTCATGGAAAAAAAAAATTCTGCATTGGGTTGGGGGGGGGGGTGGTGATTACATGATAATATAAAAGAAAGTTTGAAAGTAAAGTGAGGGAGAAAGAGATAAAAAAAGAAAAGAGGAGGCGCTGTGTACCTTAGATGGAGAAGAAGCCGAGAGAGAGAGAGCTGTTGTGTGTTGTCCAAGTTCTTCAAGTGTTTCTTCTTTAATTTTTTTTTTCGGGAAGAATTATGAAAAAGAGGGCTGCTGCTGCTGTCTCATTCTTCTTTTTTCCTTTATAAAAGCCTAATTTTCACTAACAAAACTTTATTTAGTTAGCCCAGCCCAACAGGCCTTTATTAGCCCAAGTGCCCAACTTAAAAACAGACCTCTAATGCAGAAATTTCAATAAGGCGCGCCTTTTCTACTTCTGTCGCCTTGGATAAGGTGCGCGCCTAGGCCCTAAGGCACGCACCTCACTGAAGTCCTTCGCCTTAGAGGGCCTGGCGCCTCAGGCACACCTTTGATAACTGTGTTTGTTAGTAATGAGTGATATTTATCAACTGAGCAGTTGCTGAATTTTGACAAACATAATTGCAAAAGAATGAGATCATCTTGCCAAGGTAAATACTCATTTCCATCCATCTACACATGTACAATGCCTGGCTATCCAATTTCTTTTGTTGTGTTGAACTTTAGTTTCATGCTTTATATGTCATGATGATGACTGTGGTTCTGCTTTAGAATTCTGTGAATGCGCACTATCAGACAATCCCTTATCCATGGCTAGACTCAAAAGTTAGGTCAATACAGTATTATATGAGATTCCATTGGAGTATCTGACTCAATACTTATTCCTTTAGTGGTGCTCTTAGTCATGGTGATTACTATATTTATTAGATATTTATGATACTATTATTTCTTTTTTAACTTTGGATTCTGTAGTCATTATAATTTCTATATGCATCAGGCTAGGTATTTGAAAATGTTAGAAGGGTAAATTGATTTCATCATGGATCCTTATTTTGCAGAGTGCTACTTGACCCTTAGGAAGAATTTGATAAGATCGTTCAAAAGAAGGTGAGTTAGGATTTAGGAAAGATGGTTACTTAAAGAAAAGGCTTGTTTATCTGCCTTCTTGCAACTATCCCTACTCGTTCTCTTGGTGATCTTAGAAAATTATTTTAATAATTGAAAATTATAAAAATATAAGTGATTTTAGAAAATGAGAGTATATTTTTATTTAGGTTGGGATTTTTTTTTCTATAGTATTTTTGTTTTTTTAGCATTTTCTGGGCTCTTTAATCTCTATGCGTTTCACAGCTCGGGTTATTTGTGTGTTTTGCTGATAGAGGGTTTGTTGATATGCCCAAGAGATTTCAGGTAACCATTTCAAGCTTTTTAATAGGTAAGCTATAATATAGGATGGCTGGGAAAGTTGTTCAGAACCCTAAGAAGCAGAAGGATGAGCCATTTGTTAATCTCACTGAATGCAATCCTAATCTGTTTATGTTTAATTTGACACTGAATCTCCTGCACAAGCATATCAGAATTTTATACAACAATTGGTGAGTTATGGGTCACCAATTGTCACTAATTTTCTCTACCTTGGTAATCTTAACGTGTCAATTCCCATACTATTCGAGGATAAAATGTTACCTGGAGATTGTTTCACTACTTTGCGATAACCTTGAGATGGGAGGATGATGAAGTTGTTTGTAGCTTTCGGGCAGTTGTTTGTAGGTTTTGGGCATCTGATTTAAATTTAATATCTTTTTCAACCTATGGGTAGTAAGGACTTCTACAATCCTGGGAAATGGTTTGGTATGGAATTTGGTTAAAGAAAGGCTGGGGAAACTATTTTGCCTAATTCAAAATATCTAAATATCTTTACTAGTTACACTAGCAGAATGTCACAAATCCCACACTAAAAAATTATGGGGGGAGGTCTTGGGCTTATAAACGCGGGCACTGCACACTCTAATAGGCTAGTCTTTTGGGGGAGAAGGTGATGGTCTCGTGACAAGTGGTATTAGATCTGACCCTACTCTTCTACAATGTAGGGCCCTCACGAGAGATACCAGGGTGAGGTAGGCCCAAACCACCGGAGTATCAGAGCAATGGGTTAGTCCTTAGGTACCTGGGTGGGTCCCTCTCCTCTAACACTTATGGAGTCGGTGCAACGAGGACGTTGTATAATCGGGTGGGGTAGAATGTCACAAATCCCACATTAGAAAATAGTGGGGGAGGTCTTGGGCTTATAAACGTGGGCACTGCACACCTTAATAGGCTAGTCTTTTGGGGAGAAGGTAATGGCCCCATGACAAGTAAGAGCCGCTTGATGTATGCAAACTAGCATTGGGAAGAGCTGTTCATTGCCTATCACGATTCCAACCTATTATAGCCCATTTTCCATTGGTGAAAAGAGTTGTGCTGACCATTACCCAGTTAACATTGGAGCCAATGCACTTCAGCAATATCCGAAGATTTTGCACTAGCGTATAGAATGAACCTAATGCATTGATGAAAGATGATTTGGTTTCGTTGCAGAATAATTGGGTTGAAAATTGCTCTTCGATCTATAGGCAGGCTGAGGCTATAATATAAGATACTTCAGTGATGGATTTGGACGTTACCATCCTCAAGTTTCCCAAACATTTTTCCTATTGAAAGGTGAATGGAGGACTGATTCTCAAAGTAATCCAGGCTAATGACATGCATAAAATGGTGTTGAATTGTGGTGCTATTTTTATGTCAGAGCTTATGTATTTGCTACATGTGGAAGCCAGGTGTGCTATTTTTTTTTATTATTGTGCTTTATAGTCCATTAATTATTTTCTTCTTTTCACTCTTAACTTTTACCTTCTTTTCACTCTTAATTTTACCTTTTTTCAGCATTGCTTGACTCATAATTTACCTTCTTCTCAGCATTGGTGGGTTTTTTCTCCATTGCTCCATCTTTTGACGATTGGCAGGTTCGTTTCACCTTCCCATTTATTTTACTCGCTATGTTTCTCTCCACTTCTCTCTCTCTTTTCCATTTTTGTTTTTATAGTATTTTTTAGACTCCTCTTTAATCTCTGTGTGTTTCATAGCTTTGGTTATTTGTGTGTTTTGCAGATAGAGTGTTTGTTGATATGCCCAAGAGATTTTAGGTAACCATTTCAATCTTTTCAATAGGTAAGCTATAGTATAGGATGACTGGGAAAGTTGTTCAGAACCCTAAGAAGGAGAAGGATGAGCCCTTTGTTAATCTCACTGAACACAATCCTAATATGTTAACGTTTAATTTTGACACTAAATCTCCTACACAAGCATATCAAAATTTTATACAATAATTGGTGAGTTATGGGTCACCAATTGTCGTTGATTTTCTTTACCTTGGTAATATTAACATGTCAATTCCCATACTTTTCGAGGATAAAATGTCACCTGGAGATTGTTTCAATACTTTACGATAACCTTGAGATGGGAGGATGATGAAGTTATTTATAGGTTTCGGGCAGTTGTTTGTAGGTTTCATGGATCTGATTTATATTTAATATCTTTTCAACCTATGGGTAGTAAGGACTTCTATGATGTGGGGCCCTTACGAGAGATACCAGGGTGAGGTAGGCCTGAACCGCCAGAGTAGCAAAGCAATGGGTTAGTCCTTAGGTACCTGGGTGGATCCCTCTCCTTAGACACTTATGAAGCCGGTGCAACGAGGATGTTGCACAATTGGGTGGGGTAAAATGTCATAAATCTCACATTAGAAAATTATGGGGGAGGTCTTGGGTATATAAACGTGGGCACTGCACACCTTAATAGGCTAATCTTTTGGAGAGAAGGTAATGGCCCCATGACAAGTAAGAGCCGCTTGATGTATGCAAACTAGCATTGGCAAGAGCTGTTCATTGCCTATCAAGATTCCAACTTAATACAGCCCATTTTTAGTTGTTGAAAAGAGCTGTGCTGACCATTATCCAGTTAACACTGGAGTCGATGCACTTCAGCAGTATTCGAAGATTTCTCACTAGCGTAAGGAATGAACCTAATACGTTGATGAAAGCTGATTTGGCTTTATTGCAGAATAATTTGGTTGCAAATTACCCTTCGATCTATAGGCAGGCTGAGGCTATAATACAAGATACTTCAGTGAGGGATTTGGACATTACCATCCTCAAGTTTCCCAAATATTTTTCCTATTGGAAGGTGAATAGAGGACTGATTCTCACAACAATCCAGGTTAATGACATGCTTAAATTAGTGTCAAATTGTGGTGCTATTTTTATGTCAGAGCTTATGTATTTGCAACATATGGAAGCCAGGTGTGCTATTATTATTATTATTATTATTGGGCTTTGTAGTCCATTAATTATTTTTTTCTTTTCACTCTTAATTTTTACCTTCTTTTCACTCTTAATTTTACCTTCTTTTAATCATTGCTTGACTCTTAATTTACCTTCTTCTCAGCATTGGTGGATTTTTTCTCCATTGCTCTATCGTTTCATGATTGGCAGGTTCGTTTCACCTTCCCATCTAATTTCCTCGCTATGTTTCTCTCTACTTCTCTCTCTCTTTTCCATTTTTATTTTTTTAGTATTTTCTAGGCTCCTCTTTAATCTTTGTGTGTTTCACAGCTCTGGTTATTTATGTGTTTTAAAGATAGAGTGTTTGTTGATATGCCCAAGAGATTTCAAGTAACCATTTCAAGCTTTTCAATAGGTAAGCTATAGTATAGGATGGCTGGGAAAGTTGTTCAGAATCCAAAGAAGGAGAAGGATGAGCCCTTTGTTAATCTCATAGAATGCAATCATAATCTGTTTACATTCAATTTTGACATTGAATCTCTTGCATAAGTATATCAGAATTTTATACAACAATTGGTGCATTATGGATCACCAATTATCGCAGATTTTTTCTACCTTGGTATTGTTAAGGTGTCAATTCCCAAACTGTTCGAGGATAAAATGTCACCTGGAGATTGCTTCACTACTTTACAATAACCTTGAGATGGGAGGATGATGAAGTTGTTTGTAGGTTTCGGGCAGGTGTTTGTAGGTTTCGGGCATTTGATTTATATTTAATTTCTTTTCAACCTTTGGGTAGTAAGGATTTCTACAACCCTGGGAAATGGTTTGGTATGGAATTCGGTGAAAGAAAGGCTGGGTAAACTGTTTTGCCTAATTCAAAATATCTGAATCTCTCTATTTGTTACACCTGCAGAATGTCACAAATCCCACATTGGAAAATTGTGGGGGAGGTTTTAGGCTTATAAACGTGGGCACTGCACACCCTAATAGGCTAGTCTTTTGGGGAGAAGGTAATGGTCCCGTGACAAGTGGTATCAGAGCCGACCCTACTCTTTTTCAATGTGAGGCCCTCACAAGAGATACCAGGGCGAGGTAGGCTCAGACAGCCGGAGTATCAGAGCAACGAGTTAGTCCTTTGGTACCCGGGTGGGTCCCTTTCCTCGGACACGTATGGAGCTGGTGCAATGAGCACATTACCTAATTGGGTGGGCTAGAATGTCACAAATCCCACATTGGAAAATTATGGGTGAGGTCTTCGGCTTATAAACATGGGCACTGCACACCCTAATAGGCTAGTCTTTTGGGGAGAAGGTAATGGCCTCATGACAAGTAAGAGCCGCTCGATGTATGCAAACTAGCATTGAGAAGAGTTGTTCATTGACTATCACGATTCCAACCTAATATAGCCCATTTTCCGTTGGTGAAAAGAGCTTGCTGACCATTATCCAGTTAACATTGGAGCCGATGAGCTTTAGTAGTATCTGAAGATTTCTCACTAGCGTATGGAATGAACCTTATACGTTGATGAAAGCTGATTTAGTTTCATTGCAGAATAATTGGGCTGCAAATTGCCCTTCGATCTATAGGCAGGCTGAGGCTATAATATAAGATACTTCAGTGAGGGATTTGGACGTTACCATCCTCAAGTTTCCCAAACATTTTTCCTATTGGAAGGTTAATGGAGGACTGATTCTCATAGTAATCCAGGCTAAGGACATGCTTAAAATGGTGTCGAATTGTGGTGCAATTTTTATGTCAGAGCTTATGTATTTGCTACATGTGGGAGTCAGGTGTGCTATTTTTTTTATTATTATTATTGTGCTTTGCAGTCTATGAATTATTTTCTTCTTTTCACTCTTAATTTTTACCTTCTTTTCACTTTTATTTTTACTTTCTTTTCAGCATTGCTTGACTTTTAATTTACCTTCTTCTCAACATTGGAGGATTTATTCTCCATTCCTCCATCTTTTCATGATTATCAGGTTTGTTTCATCTTCCCATCTATTTTACTCGCTATGTTTCTCTCCACTTCTCTCTCTCTTTTCCATTTTTATTTTTTTAGAATTTTCTAGGCTCCTCTTTAATCTCTGTATATTTCATAGCTCTAGTTATTTATGTGTTTTGCAGATAGAGTGTTTGTTGATATGCCCAAGAGATTTTAGGTAACCATTTCAAGCTTTTCAATAGGTAAGTTATAGTATAGGATGGCGGGGAGAGTTGTCCAGAACCCTAAGAAGGAGAAGGATGAGCCCTTTGTCAATCTCATTGAATGCAATCGTAATATGTTTATGTGACACTGAATCTCCTGCATAGGTATATCAGAATTTTATAAAACACTTGGCGAGTTATGGGTCACTAATTGTCACTGATTTTCTCTACCTTGGTAATGTTAACGTGTTAATTCCCATACTGTTTGAGGATAAAATGTCACCTGGAGATTGTTTCACTACTTTACGATAACCTTGAGATGGGAGGATGATGAAGTTGTTTATAGGTTTCGGGCATCTGATTTATATTTAATATCTTTTCAACCTTTGGGTAGTAAGGACTTCGACGATCTTGGGAAATGGTTTGGTATGGAATTCGGTGAAAGAAAGGCTGGGAAAACAGTTTTGCCTAATTCAAAATATTTGAATCTTTGTATTTGTTACACCCGCAGAATGTCACAAATCCCACATTGAAAAATTATGGGGGAGGTCTTGGGCTTATAAACGTGGGCACTTCACACCCTAATAAGCTAGTCTTTTGGGGAGAAGGTAATGGTCC
This sequence comes from Mallotus japonicus, assembly GCA_949634005.1. Lineage (NCBI taxonomy): Eukaryota > Viridiplantae > Streptophyta > Magnoliopsida > Malpighiales > Euphorbiaceae > Mallotus > Mallotus japonicus. The sequence continues at coordinate 16,379 of CATIWK010536862.1, forward strand.
CATGACAAGTGGTATCAGTGCCGACCCTGCTCTTCTTTAATGTGGGGCCCTCACGAGAGATACCAGGGTGAGGTAGGCTCGGACAGCCGGAGTATCAGAGCAACGAGTTAGTCTTTAGGTACACGAGTGGGTTACATGTATAGAGCCGATGCAACGAGGATGTTACACAATCGGGTGGGGTAGAATGTCATAAATACCACATTGGAAAATTGTGGGGGGAGGTCTTAGGCTTATAAATGTGGGCATTCTATACCCTAATAGGCTAGTCTTTTGGGGAGAAGGTAATGGCCTCGTGACAAGTAAGAGCCGCTTGATGTATGCAAGCTAGCATTAGGTAGAGCTGTTCATTGCCTATCACGATTCCAACCTAATACAGCCCATTTCCTGTTGGTGAAAAGAGCTGTGCTGACCATTATCTAGTTAACATTGGAGCTGATGCGCTTCAGCAGTATCTGAAGATTTCTCACTAGTGTATGGAATGAACCAAATGCGTTGATGAAAGCTAATTTGGTTTCGTTGCAGAATAAATGGGTTGCAAATTGCTCTTCGATCTATAGGCAGGCTGAGGCTATAATACAAGATACTTTAATGAGGGATTTGGTCGTTACCATCCTCAAGTTTCCCAAACATTTTTTCTATTAGAAGGTGAATGGAGGACTGATTCTCATAGGCTAATGACATGCTTAAAATGGTGTCGAATTGTGGTACTATTTTTGAAAGAGCCCTAGGAGGGGGGGGGGGGGGTAAATAGGGCTATTGAATAAAAATCAGAATTAAAAATAATTCTTTGCAAGAATTGAAAGAATGTTGAGAAGGAAAAATGATGAACACAAGAATTTAAGGAGTTCGGATTCTCAACAATCCTACGTCTCCACCTAACTTATCCCCAAGTTAGGATTTTCAATCTCACCCA
>CATIWK010536872.1:0-19722 GCA_949634005.1 Mallotus japonicus
AAATTGCATGTAAATAGAGGATAAAGTAATAATTAATAAGATAATTCTAAAAGAACACGAGACTAAGAGAAGTTGGTATTCTGAATCCAGAATTTCCTGGTTGTGGTGCTAGCTTTCTTTTAGAGAATCGAGTACCACCTCCTATTTTGTCCCAGTTATTACCCTGAGTGGCGACTCCATCATCTCCACGCTATGTCTTTGTGATATAGTAGTGTGTTCCCTAAAGCCCTGAGCTTAAACAGTGTCGCGGTTGCAAGAAACTTGGGCGCGCGCTAAACCCGCCGTCTACAGTGTGTACTCCCGCTTTCTAAGAAGCTGAAAGACCTAGGGATTCATAATTTTGAAGAACTGTACAGGTTCGGGGTACAGAAGGAATCTGATCTAGCACAAGAAAGAAAGTGCTTCAGTTGAAGATCCTTAGTGAGAGAAGGAACATGATCCAACAGTGGAGGTGGATTAAGTAGCAATGTGCAAATCAATGTAGTTCAACAAACCAGAAGATTTTCCAATCTGGGAAGACTTCTCTCTAAGGTTCTAGAGAAGGTGATTGAGAACAATTTGTTGCGACCTTTACCCTAGAGACCTCCATTCCCAAATGCTGACCCTAAATATTACTACAAATATCACCAAACCATCAGCCATGACACTGATAACTACATTCGCCTGAAGCATGAAATTCAAGACCTGATTGATGCAGGCAAAATCACTGACCCCGAAAACAAAAAGCCAAATACAAGAAATAACCCATTACCCAACTATCAAAGCATACCACCACCTAACCAATCCATCCTTGCTATAAACACCGGTTTGACTGAGGAGCAAGTCTTAAACTCTTTTTTTAATATCACACTTGCATCATTAAAACCAGAACCAGAATGTTTGAACCAGGGAGAGCCTGATGATGTCGATGTGAATTTTTTAGATATCTGGAGTTCATCTAATGAAGAAGGGGAGCCAATAGACTTATGGAAAGATGAGGAAGAGAAGAAGGTGCAATCAGTTGGGAAGCTGAAGAAGAAAGAATCTAAGTCCGATGAGTCTGAAGAGAAGAAAGAGGATTCCAAGGAGGTATTAGAAGAAGAATTGAAAGAATCAGAAAAAGCTAGAGAAGATGGAGAAGCTGATGAGGCCAAGAGAGTGGGAGAGACTCTCTCTAGCATTTGGAAGATGTTGATGTACTCCAAAGCCCATCGAGAGGTGCTAGTAATGGCTCTGGACCATAAGATGGTCCTTTTAACCCACATACCTGAACAGTTAATTGAATCATTAACTGAAAGTCCCCAAGGAACTGTGATGTTCACAGATAATGACTTGCCTCTGGAAGGGAGGGATCACCTCAAACCCTTGTTCATTAAAGCCGAAGTCAAAGGGAAGCTGACATGCTATGTAATGGTAGACAATGGTTATGCCATCAATGTTTGCCCTTTGAAGATATTTCCTAAGTTGCGGCTTACAGTAGCAGACTTGAAGTCATCATATGTGATCATCAAGGCATATGATGATACCAGGAGGCCTGTTGAAGGAACTTTCAGGGCCTTAGTCAAGACAAGACCATTGGAGGTTTGGGTCAACCTTCATACAATTGACATTCCTGTGACTTTTACTATCCTTTTAGGGAGACCATGGTTGCATCCGTTGGGAGGTGTGCCATCTACCATCCATCAGAAGATCAAATTCCCACATGAGGGAAAGGTGGTCACAATCTCAACTGAGACCGAGGCTACTGTAGCTGCATTGAAAATGGCTCCTCAGGAGATCCCACTGAGTCTGAGTTTCGAAGTTTGTGTGATATATGAAGATGAGCTCAGCGCTAAAATCATGAGAATGATGAAGAATCAGAACTTCGTGCCAGAAATGGGGCTAGGAAAGGATCAGCAAGGCCTACTTGGGTTTGTTGAAACCAAGCCAATGTTTCTGAAGCATGGGATAGGATATCCCGAGACCAGTGAACCAGTAGAAACAAGTAAGGCTGGAGCTAAATCTGAGAGGAAGCAGAAGGGGAAGAAAAAGCTCAAAGCTAAACAGGTGGTTAAACCATTGTGGGAGACATTTGTGAAAAAAGTCACTTACGATCCATATCATCTCCTAAACCACTAATGATCGCTGACAAGATAATTCATGGTTTCAAAATTTTTGCTGAACATTTGGATAGAACCAGTGAAGCTGCTGAGAAAGAGCCAATAGTGGAGGAATTAGTGTTGTTTCCCGAGTTCGAATAGGGCATTTCTGCAATGGAGTTGAAAGCCACCGCTGACCAAATGGAAGAGCTTAATGTCGAGTCTTTTGTTTTTTACTCCATTGTAAATGTTTTCTATGATGACCTTGATATCTCTCTAGCTAACCTGTTTAACAATGATGATCCTTTTCTCTCTAAAGTTAATGTAATAGAGTCCGAGTTTGCTTACTTGTGTGATGTTTTGCCTAATGGTTATACTATATGTGATGATCATTTCATGCATATGTTTGACATTAATTCAGTGTAAACTGAAACATTTAATTTAGGCACATGTGATAATCTAAAGAATATACTTCTTGCTTCTGATTTAACTCCTGATGAGAGAGAGAAAATAAAAGAAGTAATTAAAAGAAGATAGAAAGTATTTGCTTGGGGTTAGAGGACATGCCAGGAATCAATAGAGAAATTGCAGAACATGTAATCCCGACATATCCTCACATCATACCGATAAAGTAAAAGAAAAGGCGATTAAGGCTGGAGTGGGCTCTCTTGATCAAGGAGGAGGTCGAAAAGCAGCTGAAGGTGAAGTTTTTGGAGGTTGTCGATGACATCCAGTGGTTGGCGAATATCGTGCCAGTTCTGAAAAAGGATGGAAGGGTTAGGATGTGCGTAGATTACAGGGACTTGAATAAGGCTTGTCTAAAAGATGAATTTCCTTTGCCGCATATCTATACTTTAGTTAACAGTGCGGTTTCGAGTGCTATGTATTCGTTCATGGATGGTTTCTCCGGTTACAATCAGATCATGATGGCAGTAATTAATAAGCTAAAAACTCCATTTACCACTGAATGGGGTATTTATTGTTACACAGTTATGCCATTTGGGTTAAAGAACACAGCAACTACTTATCAGAGGATGGCAACTACTCTGCTGCATGACATGGTCCATAAAGAGATAGAGGTTTATGTGGATGACATGATGGTGAAATCTCCAAAGCGAAAAGGACATTTCGAGGCTCTTGACAAGTTTCTGGCCAGAGCTGAAAAGTACAATCTCAAGATGAATCCAAAGAAATGTGTTTTTAGGGTGACTTCCGGAAAGTTACTGGGACATATCGTTACTCAAAAGGGAATAGAGGTGGATGCTGACAAAGTCAAAGCTATCAGAGAAATGCCTGCACCGAAGTCTGAGAGAGAAGTTAGAGGGTTCATCGGGCAATTACAGTACATTAGTAGGTCTATCACTAAGCTGACTACAATCTGTGAGCCGATCTTTAAGCTTCTAAAGAAGAATCAGCCGATCATTTGGGATGAGAAGTGTCAGTAAGGATTTAAAACTATCAAAAGTTATTTGATGAATCCTCCAGTCCTACAGCCTCCAAGGCCGGGCAAACTGTTGATTCTCTATCTGGCAATCGATAAAGAGTCAATGGGTACTGTGTTGGCCTGGGAAGACAACAGAAAGGTCAAGCACACGGTGTACTATTTGAGTAAGAAACTTCTTCCCTACGAGTCCAACTATAGTTTCGTAGAGAAGACATATTTGGCTGTGATTTGGGCAATAAAGAAACTTGGACACTACTTCCAATCTTACAGGATTCAAGCAGTCTCTAAGCATAATCCTCTAAGATATCTTCAACAGACTCCCTCCCTTATAGGAAAATTAGCCCGATGGCTAGTTCTACTCATTGAATTCGACATTGACTATGTAGCAAAGAAGGTGATAAAAGGAAGAGCAGTGGCAGATTTCTTGGCTTAGAATCCGATCGACTATAATTAGGAATGGGAATTGGAGTTTCTGGATAAGCATCTGGGGGCAATAGAAGTCCAAACATGGACAATGTACTTTGATGGAGCTGTTAATAGTAAAGGAGCTGGTGTCGGTATAATTTTAATCTCACCAGAAGGGGAAATGATCCCGATGGTGAAAAGATTAGAATTCAAAGCTACTAACAATCAAGCTGAGTACGAAGCTTGCATCTATGGTCTGGAAGCTCTCAGAAGCGTGAGGATAGAAGAAATCATAGTATACGGGGATTCAATGTTGGTGGTGAAACAGATCTCCAATTAGTGGGAAGTAAGAGAGGATAAGCTCAAGCTGTATTGGGATTATTCAACTACTATCCTTTTATCTTTTACTCAGTGCAAATTTGTGCATTTGCCCCGAGAAGAAAATCAAATGGCAGATGCTTTAGCTACTTTAGCTTCAACGTGGGAAGGAGAGGAACATACTATGGTTAAACCTCTTGTTCTAGTTAAGTCTAGAATCCCTTATTATGAAGAGATAAGGGTAATGCCAGTTGACTCCACAGAAAAGCCGTGGTTTTACAATTTACAGCAATACTTAGAAACGGGGCAGTTCCCAAAAATGCTGATAGGAAAGAGAGGATGTCTCTCAGGATGTTGTCTCGACAATTTATCAGCCATAATGGAATGCTGTATAAGAGGGCACCAACAGGAGTACATTTGAGATGTGTTGACAAATCCGAAGCTCGGGTGATTATGGAAGCAATCCATGAGGGTGTTTGCGGTCCGCATATGAATAGAACAGTGTTAGCTAAGAAAATAACTCGTCAAGGTTATTTCTGGCTGACTATGGAAACAGATTGTGTGAAGTATGTGAAGAAGTGCTACAATTGTCAAGCAAACGGCGATGTTAGCCATCTGCCTTCAATGGAACTTCAGGGATTGACATCTCCTTAGCCGTTTGCAGCATGGGGAATTGACATTATCGAGGAAGTAAGGCCGAAAGCATCAAATGGTCATCGCTACATTGTGGTAGCCATTGACTACTTCTCCAAATGGGTTGAGGCAGAGTCATACGTCACGGTTGAATCAAAGCATATGGCAAGGTTCATTGAAAAGAACATAATCTGCAGATATGGTTTGCCTCATCATGTTGTCAGTGATAATGGTATTCAGTTTCAAGCAGAAACTGCAGCTTTACTGAAAGAGTACAAAATTGATCATCATAGGTCATCTCTGTATCGACCTCAAGCTAATAGAGCTGTAGAAGCCGCGAATAAGAATGTAAAGAGGATTTTGGCTAAAACGCTGGAAAATTACAAGGATTGGGCCTATTTCCTACAGTTCGCATTGTAGGGATACAGGACAACTGCTAGGACTTCAATAGGAGTTACTCCTTATTCTTTGGTTTACGGATGTGAAGCGGTACTACCAGTAGAAGTCGAGATTCAATCGTTAAGAGTCCTCTTAGAGTCAAAAATCCTTGAATATCAGTGGGTGGAGAGTCGGCTAGCACAATTGACCTTGTTAGATGAGAAGAGGCTGAAAGCTATGTATCACTCTCAGTTGTACCAGAAACGAATAGCTCGGGCTTACAACAAGAAAATCAAGCTGGGTAAAATAAAAAAGGGTGATTTGGTTTTAAAGCTAACAAGGCCGATTATGACTGATCCAAGAGGGAAGTTCAAGCCAAACTGGGAAGGCCCATACTTAATTAAAAAACTATTCTCCAAGGGTGCCGCTATCATATCTAACTTAGAAGGGAACGAATTCAGAGAGCCCATCAACCTCGACAAATTGAAGAAGTACTTTCCGTAAAGTCTCGCTAAGGGGAAAACCTCAAAGAGGCTGTCTAGGCAAAAGTTAGAGACTAGAAAAATGAGAAAATAAAAAAGTCCTACTAGATTGAAAACCTCAAAAACGGGGCGGTCTAGGTAAAAATTAAGAACATATAAAAGGAGAGAGAGTGTGTGTGAAAAATAGTTGGTTGGAAAACTTGCAAGGGCAAGCCAATTAACAACATGAGATATGTAAGAAGCAAAATGTATTCTCGCTTTGTGCTTAATTTAAATGGAATGGATTGCTTTTGTTATTGTTCAAACGTTGCATTAAATGCTTTATTACACATTGTTTAACCTAAAAAGGAAATTTCATTCAACAAAAAGCAAATAAAGGCTAAATTACATATACTAATCTTGTCTTCTTTTCCTTCGAATGCCCTAAGCACTAGATTCTTGCAACGACCTTGTTCTTCTACTAATAATGAAATCATCTTTTTCTGTTTGTTACATTTGAACCCATGCTTTATATTGGTTGTCAATGGACTGATCTCTATTGTAGTTGATATTTCTCAAAATGGATATTTCTCAAAATGGTCCTTCGAGGCCAAGTCATGGTCAGGTTATCCAGAAAATTTTGAGTTAGTGGACCCGGCTCAAATTCATTCACCAGCTCTCGGATCAACTGTTTCTCCCCATACTGCCTGCAAAGCCTTGCAAGATTATAAAAAGTGGCAAAATGCAAGCCAGCTACTGGAACACAGTACGTATAGCTACGAACAGTCACATGTGATAGTCTCCACCATGGGCACATCCATTGTATCAGAGTGTCAGGGAAAGTGGCTAGCCAGCTCCGAACATCTTTCAGAATAGGGTAAAGTCTTCGAGTTCGGTAATATTTAGCCTTATAATGGATGATATCTCTCGAAGGCTCTAGCAATCGCAGTTTCTCATGAAACGAAGCCTAAAAGCAGTAAGAATGATAAAAATGACAGAGAGCAGAAAATCGAGAAAAGGCAAAGAGAGAACTAACCTCGAGTAATACTGGACTTCCTGAAAACTGCTTTATTTCCTGAAAGTTATCAAGGTTGATGATAGTTTCCGCTAAAATCAAAGGAAAGGGGTTGAAGCCTGCTTCTATTTGACCTAGGATGTGTAGAATTTTTGTATCACAATTCCCAAAAGGGGAAATAATCAAAAACTGGGCATATAGATAGAATGTCATCATCTGAGGCCAATGCACTTCCTTTTGATCCACAGCTATAGTGATATCGAAGAATGGTTCAAGTAGAACTTCAAAGCCAGAGATAAGGTGACTTGATGATTGAGGAAAGAGGCTGAATAATCTTACCATTTGATGATGAAGAAAAGGAAAATTCGGAACTTCAAGTGGAGGAGTTACGATTGGACAAGTGGAATCCAATTATGAACCCAAAATGGCTTCAAATTCTTCAGGTAGGGGGGCATAATTCCATATTGTTGAATCGAAAAACATACTTCTGGGAATCCCAAAATTCAGCAAGAACATGAAGAAATGAGTAGTTGATTCTTCTAGCATACATGATTTGGAAGATTGAAAGATGAAATGGCTTCAATCTAGACCAAGATTCGCCATCCAGGCTTCTCAGAATCAATGGCAGTTCTTTTAAGCTTCTATCAGTCATTTTGAGAGTGAAAAATGGTCTGAAAGCAGAGAATGGAAGAAGAAATGACGAAGATGAGAAGCTAGGGATTTGAAAATGGAATTTAGGGGTTTTTATAGCTGCAGACCACTGGTGGAAAGGCGATCGCCTCTGCGGTGAGGCGACGCCTCAACGTGATAAGGCGATTTATTGTCACCTCTTCAAAATGAGACGACGCCTCATCAAAGAGGCGACGCAACTGCAGCAAAGTAGTTGTGTTTTCTTTTGATGTTTCTGCAGATAATTGTACTGTGAACCTGTTTTCAGTTAGTAAAAAATGCAAATTTGAAATGAAATAGTACTTTTACTGATCTGAAACATGAATAAAATGCAAATTGTTCCTGTTTCCATCATTCAGTGCAAAAAAAAGTGGAAGTTTTAAAAGCAAAATTTGGCTTTGCAAACAGCCTGAAAAGTCCACAAGTCCAAAATAATAACCCTGGCCTAGCATCCTATGCTAATGACATCAAGAGGAGATGCTTCTACTCCTCATCAGCACCGTCATCATCCTCTGTATTATCATCAGAACCATCAGTAGGATCATCTCCCTCCTCTCTAGGCTCCTCGCTATGGTCATCACCATCATCCCCAGAGTGCTCCTCATCATCAACATGCTCCTCGTCATCTGCATCATTAACCTGCAGAGCAGCTAGCTGGCACTCGAGAGTGGTGATCCTAGCCTCTCTGGCCTCATCTCAATCCTACCAAAACATGACAAAAAGGGTAAGAGATCATAAAAGCATGCGTACATATAGTTATAGGAAGTGCATTACCTTCCATTACTTTATAACCTGCATCAGGTAGTCCCGGTGAGCCTCAACCAGCCTATATATATACTTACCCTGACCCCGAGGTATCTGCATAAACAAGACAAGTTGTTAGCATGGACTGTTGATACAAAGTCCTTATAAAAATCAATTCATAAGATAAATGGAAAAGGATCTCATATGAGTAGCGGTCATCGGGATGAAAGCAGGCTCAATGCTCTCGTCCAATGTCAAGGAGTGACGGGACAGGTCACCAGAAGGTAGCCAACAGTGAGCCATCAAATCAGGAGGAGCAGCTAACCTACCAATCTCTATCTGAGACTGTGAACCGGAAGGATCCTCAGCTGGGGGTGCACTAGATGAAGTACCTATATGCTTAGCCCGAGGCCGCTGGGATGGTCTCTCCTGCACAATAGGTCTAACACGGATAGCTGGCCCTCTGGTCAGTGCCTAGAAATGATTGATTTGGTAAATAAATAAACAACAGATGCAAATGCAAGCGTGAAGATATATGCTGGTCAAAATCTGTGTGCCTACCTAAGATGTAGATGCCTCCAGAGGTACCCTTCGCAAAAGATGAGTCCGCACGAAATCCATGTAGCGAGACTTGCTCCTCTCGCAATGTCTAAGGGCGTCCTCTCCCTCAAGAGCATGATCAAGCTGCTCACCCTCCAGTAGGTGTGCCCAGAAGAGTCCACAAGGAGGAGAGAAAGGTGGTCGTCTAGTCCTAGCACCCCGACACCACTGAAATATCCTCTTACTGAGGTACTAGACCCTATATTCAGGCCCCTGGAGCAGAACTCTCCTCATCAGCTTGGGGATAGAATGAACCATGGCGGGTGTCCACTCAGCTTGGGGCCCCCACAGATCGAAGCGTATCTGTGAATAGATAAAACGAGATAAGTAAACTAATCTTGTGTTCATAAGGTTACTAAGTAAATTTATTTTTATCAGCTACCTCCTCAAAGGTTAGCGTGTTTAGATGCTCACGATGCATATGTACACGAGCTAAGGGTCTCGCCCAAGCACGACTATGACCCCATCGAGCTAAAGTAGGAAAAAGAGTGTCAATAACTCGGGAGATGTCAGTGAGAAGCTCCAACTCTAAGGCCCAAACCTGCAATAAAGAAGTTATCAACCAATGACCATAAAAAGGAAGGAGAAGGAAGATAAGGAAGGGAAAGAAAATAAAATACCAAGACAGCATGCTAAAAGCTGCAAAAACATCTGGCTCCCCATACAACCTCATTCATGCTCCTATAAAGGTAGGCAAGAGCGCAGCTACCCCAATCATAAGTGGCCACAAGATCCAGGTCTCGCAGGGGCATCAGGAAGATCAGATCAATGAAGCTCGCAGTATCTGCAAACAAGGTGGTCCCCAGAAGGTAAACAAAGAAGGATCTCACCACCTGATCGATCTCGTGACTAGTAGTAGCAGCCTCCACCCTCTGCCTGGTGTAATAGCTCCGAATCGGGTCAATCTTAATGGTGTGGCTTCCCTTCATATCGAGAACCATCCCCCGCAGTCGACCAATGAAGTCAATGCAATCGGGAGCCATCCGATGTATGCTCGCATTAAATGTAACAAAGTGTCCGGCATACTAGATCCCGGTAATGGCCGCAAAGGAAATTGGATCCAAGGTCAGCTCACCGAACGGAAGGTGGAAGGTGTGTGTAGTCTCAAACCACCTCTCCATCAGGGCCTGGAGTGGCTGATAGTCAGTGCACCCCTTCTCACTCGGAAGGGCAAGAATGAAGCTTTCAAAGCCGGTCTCACGGATACGAGTCTTAATCACATCCAGAAAGCTGTCGTACCAAGATTGGGCACCGCTAAAGTTCCCAACACCCTTGAATGTGTGGGAGTTAGCCTACAGGGGCAAAACAGGGAGTTATTTCATATTAATTTGAATAAGAGACTATTTTTCTGTCATAATTGCTAGTGACAAGGCGTCACCTCATCAAAAAGGCGATCGCCTCATCGAAGAGGCGACTGCCTCTTCATAAAGAGGCGATGCCTCTGCATTATTTCCTTTGAAACGAAGAGGCGAGCACCTATTCTAGTTAAGGTGATCGCCTAATCGGTGAGGCGATCGCCTGAACGAAGAGGCGACGCCTCTTTACGTCAGTAATTCGACAGTTATTGTACAATTTTCAAAATTTGGCTCAATTTAATACAATTTCTCTCGGTTAAATCCATAAATATATGTTTATACACTCTAATCTATTGTTACCCGATCCTATTTGCAGAAAAAAATGAAGAAAAATGGGTACATACCTCTCCGGTAGCCTGTCTGCAGAGATGGGTGCTCAAACTCGGCAGAAGAGGGACCTCGTCATTCGAAGAGAGTCCGAAAGTGCGCGCAAGGTGTAATGGGGGTGCTACCTAATCCCATAGTGGAAGATCGGATGTTCTCGTGGCGTCCATGATCAGAGAATGCAAAGAATGGAAGAGAAAAGGAAAAGGGAATTTTGAAAAGCAAAAGCAAAAAGTGAATTGAAAAAGAAAGGAAAGGAAGCTTTATATAGAAAGCAGGAAGGGCAAAGATAGAAGAATTGCTGAAAAAGCAAAAGGGAGCAAGGGCGAAGCCCATTGGCCTAAAAAGTAAGGTGGCCCACCTAATAGGCGTCCCTAGAGGAACCTACTTCAAAAAAAAAATCGAGAAATTGGAAAAATGCAAAGGAGTGGAGAATTACTTACTTCATCATTTGGGTGTATCCCGAAATTAACTTTGAATAATTAGAGGACTTTTGATCGAAGCATCAGCAAAGAGCGTTTGGTCGGGTTTAGATCCCCGAAGTACGCATCCAAGAAGTGATGACTCGGATCAGGAAAACCCGGGATCATATTAAAAGTGATGACTCGGGCCATGAAAACCCAGGATCATGTTGAAAGTGATGACTCGGGCCAGGGAAACCCAGGATCACAATACTGAGTGAAGCTTGCGTCAGAAAGGCACAGGGATCACGTCAACTTATAATGAGTAACTGATTAGGCCAGGAAAACCCGAGGAACACGGTTGTGTTTCAAGACGAGTTCTGTGTCAAAAAGGCTCGGGACTCTCACTTCTTCTTTTACTGAGTGAAGCTCACATCAGAAAGGCACGGGGATCACGTCAACTTATAATGAGTAACTGATCGGGCCAAGAAAACCCGAGGAACATGGTTGCGTTTCAAGATGAGTTCTGTGTCAGAAAGGCTCAGGACTCGCACTTCTTCTTTTACTGAGTGAAGCTCACGTCAGAAAGATACGGGAATCACATCAACTTATAATGAGTAACTGATCGGGCCAGGAAAACCCGGGATCATAATACTGAGTGAAGCTTGCGTCAAAAAAGCATGAGGATCATGTCAACTTATAATGAGTAACTGATCGGGCCAGGAAAACCCAAGGAACACGGTTGCATTTCAAGATGAGTTCTGTGTCAGAAAGGCTCGGGACTCGCACTTCTTCTTTTAACTGAGTGAAGCTCGCATCAGAAAGACACGGGAATCACGTCAATTTATAATGAGTAACTGATCGGGCCAGAAAAATCCGAGGAATACGGTTGCATTTCAAAACTAGTTCTATGTCAGAAAGACTCGGGACTCGCACTTCTTCTTCTACTGAGTAAAGCTCGCGTCAGAAAGACATGGGAATCACGATAAAATATTAATGAGTGGCTAATCGGGCCAGAAAAACCCGAGGAACACTGTCACATTTCTGAATGCATTAGTAAGTTAAAGTTCGACCTCTTGGGTTTGAATTCCCAAGGCTGACGGCCCGAGCAAAGCTCGAAGGTCAGGTACGTCGTCTTTATTATTTACTGCTTTTATCGTATATTGTTTTTTCGAAAGTTGATTTCAGAAACTCAGTTTTCGAAAAACCAAGGAGGTAAACTGTAGACACCCTCAGTTTGGGCCCACAACGAAAGCCCAGTAATGAGAAAGTCCAAATCTTGAATGCGAGAAGAGTCTGAAATCTTCTTAGAAATGAATTCGAGAGCTTAAACCTAGCCCAAAATGACCATGCCCAAGACACAAACATTGAAACTTAGCCCACTAGCCTTCAAGCCCAAGCCTAAACCACTAGCCTTAGGTAAAGAGGCGATCACCTCACCGAAGAGGCGGCGCCTATTCACCCTAGACATCGGTGAGGCGACACCTCATCGAAGAGGCGACGCCTCTTCATACCGGTCTTCTTGCAGCAATAAATGTTATTTATTGCTACATTTAATACAAAAATCCACCTACACCTTCTAGATTTTTTCATTCTCTACGTAAGTTGAAAACTTTTAAGGTAGAAATGATGAAAAAAGAGGTAATGATGACAAAAATACTAGGTGGAGATTAAGCTTGGTTTTTGGGAATTAAAGGAGAGAGAGAAGGTTAGAGGCTTAAGTAGGGATTTTGGATTAAAGAGGGGGACTTTTGGATTTTGGATCAGCTGGAGAAAGAAAAAAAAAAGAAAAGAGAGAAAAAACGTGTTTGAGAGGTTTTGTTTGAGTTTGATTATTGTAATAATTGTATAAAGCGTTGTAATCCTTAATCCCTATCCCGTTTATTTGGAATGAATGTTTGTAATATTTAATTATTTGTTTAATTGCCAAGGTAATTAGCATTGACAGGACTAATGTGTAAAACCGGTAAAATTTAAAAGTAGAACCAATTGCAATTCAACAGTAATAAGGAAATAATTAAATAATCCAAGATAATAAAATACAAAACACAAACGGAGGCCGATCGCAAGGTCGGGTAAGCATTCAAACGCTCATACTCAGTTTCCGAACCCGTTCTCTGATGACGGCTTCTGGGCACCTCCGTGGAGTTCAGTTGTTGTACAGTGTGTCCCAGCTTTTTATCCGGGTGGTGACTCCATCTCCGATTAGGCTTAATAGACCTAATTTGTAGGCCCGCACAGTGCCATGGTCGCCAATACTTGAGCGTGCACTAAATCCCGCCGCCTACACTTATCTCTAACAAAAATCTATATCTATATATATATTAAATGTTGAGCCTTAAAGTCATTAAGTCAAAATTTTGACAAGTGTCTATCTTCATAGTTGAGTATTCATCCCAAAATCTAATGTGTCAATTTCTTAAAATCCTGATTTTTATTATTCTTAAAATATTTATTATAATTTTTTAGTATTATTTTTTAATTAAAACACTATTATACATATTCTAATACTATTCAAATTCTAAAAACTTTTATATAATACGTATTTTTTTAATCTGAAATCACTCAATCATTTTTTTCTAAACTATTAGAAATTTTATTTTTAAAAATTTTCTTAATTATTTTACATACTCTAATAGTAATTTAATAGTCTCAAAATAAATTATATTATATTTAAAAATAATGGCAATAAAAATTAAAGAAAATAAAATCAATATAATATTCTTAAAAATCCTGATTTTTATTAAAAATAAAATATTTATTGTAGTTTTTTAGTATTATTTTAAACTAAAAACACTATTATACATATTCTAATACTACTGAAATTCTAAAAGTTTTTATATAATACATATTTTTTAATCTCAAATCACTCAAATCATTTATCCTAAACCATTAGAAATTCTATTTTTAAAAACTTTCTTAATTATTATACATACTCTAATAGTAATTTAATAGTCTCAAAATAAATTCTATTACATTTAAAAATAATGGCAATAAAAATTAAAGAACATAAATTAATGTAATATATTTTATTTTTAATTTATTTAGTTACCTTTTCTCTTCTTAAAAATTTTTATTTTAAAATACGTATGTTTTATTCAATATAAAACATTTTAATTATATTACATCTAAAATACTACTCTTCTTTTTCATTAGAAATTATGTCTTTTGTTCTTATTAAAACATCCACCTTTTATTCAATTTAAAACGCGTTTTTCTTTTTATTTAACATAAGTAAAAATGCGTAACTTATCAATTATTTTCTAATTTTTTATTTTATTTCTCCAATTTTATATATATATATAAATTAATTTGTAGTTTTAAATTTATTAAAATTATTTAATAATTATATTAAAATGTGTATATTATTTAAAGTCGACTAGTTATATCTAAATCTTGTATAAATAATCGTACTAATGTAATAAACACAAATCCAAACCAACAAATCCATTTCAATCCACCAAGTAAAGTAAAAATTTGCAAAAAAAAAAAAAAAAAAAAAAAAATCTAATTGATACCTATATTAAACAACATTGTGCAATGTCTTCATACAAAAATGAACTAAAAAAAATCAATATATATATATATACTTTCTAAATTTTCATTTTTTAAAATTAATTTGTAGTTTTAAATTTATTAAAATTATTTAATAATTATATTAAATTGTGTATATTATTTAAAGTTCGCGCAACACGCGCATTCACGACTAGTTATACCTAAATCTTGTATAAATAATCGTACTAATGTAATAAACAAAAATCCAAACTAACAAATCCATTACAATCCACCAAGTAAAGTAAAAATTTGCGAAAAAAAAAAACTAATTGATACCTATATTAAACAACATAGTGCAATTGCTTCATACAAAAATGAACTAAAAAAAAAAAATCATATGATAATAATTTAATTGCACGATATTTCATCCGAATTTTATTGTAGTATCAAAACAAATGAATTTTTTTTATTTTAAATGGTAAATTTAGGCCCCAAAATGTTGATATTTTGAACTTTGGTGTATAGTACTGTAAAGACGTAAAATGCAATAATTGATATTAACAGCATGTTGTAGCCTAAAATATTCATTCCAATTTTTAACAACATTCAAGTTTCACCCTGTCATTCATCAAACATTCTTCAAACACGACCTTGCTCCGCATCTGTCATGGAAAAGCAACTACAGGGTACCTAATAAAAGAAGAGAATGCATGGCAGCACATTTGAGAGTGCCTACTTGATGACTGATAACGCCCAAAAGTCTATACAACAACTATCTTTTTTATCTTCTTGAAATCAAAAGGTTGATCTATAAATCTCACATGGCTAATCAATAACAAAAACTATAATTGAAGCAAATTACATGACTCTTATCAGAAGAATTTAGTCCTGAAACATAAAACTCAGTACCGTATATTGTAACTGTGCAATAATTCAACCACCGCAGAAACAACTCCCTTTCCCTCCAAAGAGATGTCCAAGCTTGGTTCCTCAATCTTCCCACTCAGAAGCTTGTAAAGTTCTCCTCGCAATTTCTACAAAATCACATCAACAAACCAAGTCATTTACCTATTCCACATGTTTATAAATGGTCTTAAAGTGTCAAATTAAGAGAGGAGAAAAAAATGATAAAATTATTGAGTCATAAGCTAGAAAAATGTTTTACCTGTATTAACTCTAATACGCTCTTTGATGCGGAGAAATGAAGGTAACCTCCAAGCATCTCAATACCTTGCCCATTTTTGCTAGGAATGAGATTACCACCAAACAGAAGCAGAGCATAATCTGATATATTTGTAGAGTTTCGGACAAAAATGCCAGTTGTTTTCACCTTTTCACTGTATGGCAGGGGGAAGAGATGAACCCCTGCATTTACAGATGCAGGATGCATATCAATTTTTCCAACTTCTTTAGTGTAGAATGCTGTGCGCTTCCCTCTTCTTTTGCACCGCACAACATTGGGGTAGAGTCCAGCACAAAGGATCGCTGACACCATCTCCAGGTCATGGCTGTATTGATTGTAAGCCTACATAAAGCATGCATATGTGTAAATCTATAATCCAGCAATTCTTCCTAATAGCATATGCTACAGTCATTCTACAGATATATCTCAGAAGAAAAGACGGCAGGTCTACTATGCAATCAAACTAATGTTCACAGCATGGCATGAAAAATGGAATCTTCAGTTGGAGCATAAAGACTTGGAAATCTGGAATCTTACACTGGCGCCCTTGGATTTGTCTACAAAACCAATATCTGATAGAAGGTTCAAAACTGTTCTCTCATATCCTCCATCATGCGCAAAGTTATTGGGGATAAAAAAATTTCCCAACAAAATGCTCTTTCATTTCTATTACGTTTTGCTTCCTTGTATCCTTCAAAAGCTTTAACAAGTGCAATGTGATCACTGCAGCAAAGAATATCCACATTTTTTAAGCATTCTCATTATTAGAACAGAATCCAGCAGTGCTTTCAGAATAGAGCATGATGACAAAATTTTACAACAAAACCTGCAAGAATCACCAGCAAAGGATCTTTTCACTGCATCAGCTTCATTTTTCATTTCTATTGGAAGAACAAAAGGGTCACGATGTGCTAGAGCAGCGGCAATTGTTAAAGCACCGAAACCTGGTGCAATTCTTGGGTTGGTGTCATGAGCGAGGCGAGTACTTACTCGTTTGTGAGTACATAGATAATGGTAGCCTTTATGACCATCTTTTTGGTAGTAGAAGACCCCTTCTTTGGAATTTGAGATACAATAGAATGTTGGTTTTGGCTTCGGCTCTTAAATATCTTCACGAACCCGAGATATTTAAGATGCAGAACAATGCGTACTTCATCAAGAACAATGCGTACTTCATCGGCTCTTAGATGCAGAACAATGCGTTCTTCATCGAGATATCAAACCTGAGAACATATTGTTACGTTCAGATTTCACAGCCAAAGTTTGCAATTTCGGGATTGCAAGGCTTGTGGATCCACGGTTGAGAGCTGAAAGAACTGCTACTCCAGTGGGTACTCCTGACCTATGATGCATGGAAACTTCCCCGAACAAGCGTTTCTGCGTTTCGGAAACTTCAAGAAACTCCTCAGAAACATTTCGGGGTCGTTTCCGCAAATATGGAAAATTAGGAAACACGTTTCCAACTTGAAAAATGTACTCCTATAGTATTTTCCTAAATAAAAAAGGAGATAAATTAAAAAATGATTTTATATTTTTCTTAACTTAACAAAATAAATAAATTAAAAAATGATTTTATATTTTTCTTAACTTAACAAAATAATTTCTATAATTATACTATTACTTTATAGGATAGATAAAATTTTTCAAGATTTATATATAAAATTTATATTTATATTTATATATATTTGTATATTTTTAATATTTATTTATATACCCCTATACTTTTATTATTTACACGTTTCCCCCACGTTTCCGTTTCCTATATTTTAAGAAATGAGATTTCGCCGTATTCGTTTCCACGTTTCCCCATTTCTCTGTTTTCGTTTCCGTGCCACATAGCTCGTGGCTATAAAGCTCCGGAATACATAAAGGATGGAAGGGCCAGTAAGGAGTCAGATATGTATAGTTTTGGGATTATAGCTTTGGAAATTGCAAGCGGAGAGATGAACCGCGAAATAGGTGATTCTCCACAGTTGGCGAGGAAGATTTGGACACTGTATAAACAAGGAAAAATGCTTGATGCATTTGATGCAAAATTGAAGAAGAAATTCGATAGTAAAGAAATGGAGTGCTTGATGATTGTGGGTTTGCTTTGCACAAACCCAGTTGATAGGGAAAGACCTTCTGCTAACAGGGTAATTCAGTATCTTAATGAAGTACAATTTCCAGATCTTCCAACAATGCTGCACCACCCTGTGTTTACCAACTCTGATGTAGATGAATCTAATACTGTGTGACTATCACAGGAGTCTGCTTTATTATTTCTCTTATAGATGAATACTATCCTGTGATGAATAGCTACTCTTATAGATGAATCACTATAAAATTGTTTGTTGCGCAGAACAAACTTTGAATCCCTCAACTCAAAGTGGGAGGATTGTGTTCTTAATAATTGTTTTTTTATATGTGCAATTTTTCCTAAAATTTTCCTAATTTAGCTATTAAGAACTGAATATTCATGATCAAATTAAGAGTAACTGCCAGGAACAAGCATAGATAAAGGGTTTGGTTCAATGATATATCCCAAGAAGTGTCCATGCTTTATAGTGATTTCCAAGGTGACATGTCTTTAACCTGACAAAAAATATTTCTGCTCCTGCCTACTTGAAATGTTCTATGCATTGAGGAAATTTTTTTGTTTCATTTGGTCCCCTAGGCAAGCGCTTAGTCCAAGAGCATTTTAACATAAGGATATGCTAGCAAATTGTTAAGATTGTTGCTTGACTTATGCAGCTTAGTCTGCTGCTTAACTGGACTGCTAATGGCAACCATAGAGATGAGACCAAGAACTGGAGAGGCCCATTTTGTTATCTTCCATTATTACTTCAACTCATTAAAATCAACTATTTAAGCTCAAATCAAAGCCTAAGATTTGTCATTTTGTTGGTGGACATTGTTGCTGTTCGACTTAACTTGATCATTGGTCAGTTTTTATTTTTTTGTCTTCTTTAATCTAAGCAATGCCTTCTTTTCTTGACATTATTGTTTATGCCAGAATTTTATGACACCCTGACGTCCATCAACTTCTTCTTCTTTTTATGTTTTATTTATTTTTTTTTCTATATTGGAAAAATCTTATTATATTAGTTAAAGGGACCAATATATATTTTAAAAATTAAATTTTCTCTTTATTGGAGCACATGTACAGTATTTGGGTCCTCAATTGGATCAAGTCTTGCAACCATTGATTTATAAAATTATTTATATTTAATTTAAAAGACGAGAACGGCTTCTTTTTATGTAATTCATTAATATTTAGATCATATCAAGAAAAACTACAAGGGGCATCTAAAGTGTTACAATACAGTATAAGCTTATCTTGGTTCTAGGCTTGAAAACATAGGCGACACAGTGGAATTAAGTTGCAGTGATGGCACTTGTGCCGCAGGAAATGATGGATCGTGTGCATCGTTTGGAAGATCCGGAAGAGGCAATTAAAGCTGAAGAATCTTAATGACTTGTCCTGCTTTTGGCCTTTCCTTGTCCTTTGGGTGAGAACACCACAGTCCCACCTTCAACAAGCATTCCATTTCTTCCCTATCAAAATTTGAGTTCAATCGTTCATCTGCTGCACTGGGAATATTTCCTGCACGGTAGAGATGCCAAACCCACTTAACCAATGGCATGTGGAAATCCCCAACTTGATAAGTCCTTCTTCCACATGCAAATTCCAAGGCCACAATCCCAAAACCAAACATATCTGATCTTTTACTAGCTCTATCTTCACTGACGTATTCCGGGGCCAGGTAGCCAAAAGTCCCAACAACACCTGTTACTTGAGTCCTCAGTAGAAGATCAACAAGCTTGGCAATCCCAAAATCGCCAAGCTTGGCAGCGAAATCGGAGTCCAGTAATACATTTGCTGATTTGATATCTCTGTGAAGGACACATTGTTCTGCATCTTCGTGAAGATAGTGAAGCGCTGAGGCCAATTCCATGTCTATTTTATACCGTACCTGCGAAGGCAGACCAAGTCTACTGCGGAAAAAATGAGTGTCAAGGCTGCCATTAGGCATGTAGTCATAAACAAGCAAGAATTTTCCTTGCTCATGACACCATCCGATAACATCAATGAACATTCCTCTGTAAACCTGTCCAGATCATAGTTACCAGGTACGCGGTACGTTTCGGTTCGTGGTACGGGTACGGGTACTTGGAACTCCAATATCAATATATACAATACTCCAGGGGTAGGCTTAGCCGGTACGCTTTTTTGGTACGTGGTACGTCAAACCTATAT
>CATIWK010537001.1:0-10739 GCA_949634005.1 Mallotus japonicus
TTTTATTTTTATTTTTCCTTTTTTTCTTATTTTCTGTTATCCTTAATTTTTTCAAATTTTTTATTTTTTCCTTATTTTTTATTTTTATTTTTATTCTTAGTTTTTTTTTATTTTGGTTTTGGGTATTAATATATATAGGCGGTGTGTTCTATTTCAAATATTATAATTAACATATTTAAATTATATAACTCTTATTAGTTTTAATAAATAATTAAAGTTTCAGATAGCCTAGAAAAATATTTTTAAATATAAATTTGTATATATATATATATATATATATATTAGGCTGATATTATTTTATTCATTTTAAACATGGAAAATAAACTAGATTATACAAATAATAAAATAGAAATAAATGTAAAATTTTTTTAAGTTTCATGCATTTGAAAAAAAGGGGTACTTGGATTCAAATTAATTGATATGCATATATCAATTATTTTTGTTAATTGAATACAATTATTTTTAATTTATTACTCAAGGGCAACTATTTCTTTGATAATTTTTCTAACAATATATACTTACTCAAATTATTATATATATATATATATATATATATATTTTTTTTTTATGTTTTTGAAGTGTATAAGAAATAAAAATATATGAATAGTATACTTATTGTATACTATTTTTAATATACAAATAGTATTTTTTATTTTAATTAATTGAATACAATTATTTTTTTATTTATTACTCAAGGCCAACTGTTTTTTTGAATAATATTTAGATAATATACTAATTTTAGTGTCGGATGCGATTTTGAAGTTTCACATACATATATAATATTCAGATAGTATACTGTATTTATGAGTTTGTGATATTTTTTTAATTTTCAGACATTATTTTGAGTTTCAAAAACTGTTTTAAATTTCATATACTATTTTGAGTTTCATATTCGAATAATATTAAGAAAATATTATTTTCGTTGGAGGAAAATATTTGAATGATATTCATATAATATACTGTTTTTGAATTTCAAATATAATTTTGAGTTTTAGATACTGCTTTGAGTTTCAGATACGAATAATATTCAGAAATTATACTGTTTTGGTTGTATCATATACGAATATTATTAAGAGAATATACTATTTTTAAGTATCATTCTTATTATTTCTTAAGCTTGTTGTGTAACAAATTTTGGTAAAATTTTAATTAATTTAATTTTTTTATTCACCCAAAATTTTAAAAAAATTAAAATTATAAACTACATAATAAAAAAAATTAGTATTGAATACAATAACAAAATTAACCATCAATTAGATTATTCCAAATTGCTCAAGGAAAAGTTAATTCTAAACAGAATTAACCAACTTAATTCTAAACAGAATTCACGTCACTGCAATGGCCAAATCACAAATACCAATAAAAGTCAATTCCTTAGTCAATTTAGGTTGAATCCCAAGATCAATGTAAATGTGTATGACTAGAAGAAGATAGATTACTTAATAATTACAGCCTCATTTGTTAAATGTGAAGCAAACAGAACTGGATCGAGTCCTGAGAGGAAATAAAGAGGACATAAGACGTTAATAATTAAACATTAAAATTCAATAATGAGAAGAAATAGTTTAGAAATAGGTATCCTCTAAACTTCATAAGAATGCTGACGAATGAACAAATCAACAAATGAACAGCAGAAAAATATAAGAATGCGTGTGTAGGCTCATACAACAATAAAAAACTGCAGATGGCACTAGTTTAATGACTGCATTTCTCTGCAACAAAGATCATAACTTTTACCATAATCTAACAATTAAAGCTCCACTCAACAATCAAAAAAAAAAAAAAAAAAAGATACATTTGATTCAAAAGTTCAATTCTTTTTCTTTATGAACCCAACAAACAGAACGCCAACTCCTCTTCCAAGCAAATTTCTCGGTAACCAAACAGAAAAAGGAAAAACTTAGAAAACCCAAATCAAAAAAAGTTATATGGTCATGAGGTTGAACCTTATGTCTCTGTTTACGGCATTTGCTACGATCTTTGGAGGATCCAAAGCAAGCAAGAAAACAACCCATTATAAAAGAGAAAGAAAAAGAATCTAAGCCTTCTGTTTCTTGAAAAATTTCTTTCTTTTTCTTTATTTTCTTTAGAAAAGGAGAGAAAATTGGCTAATGGGTTTTCATTGTTTGACTGGGAGAAGAGAAACAAAGGAGCCATTATAAGGAAAAAGGGCAGTAGGGACAAAACGGTGAAGAGAATTTGAAGAAGAACAACAAAGCTTATCAGTAATCTTAGCTACAGAATTGAAGCCGCAAAGCTTACCAGAAAAATATCAAAATTAAGCACAAAAAAAATAAAGAAGAAAAAAGAGAACATATTTATCCATCCATTGAAACAAGCCAACCTCAGTAACCACAGGAGACTGGTAGTATCCAAGAAGAAACTTGGAAATTTGACGAAAAAAAAAAAAAAGGAAGAAGACGCAGGGCACGCGTGTAAATGGAAAACTAAAAAAGGACACGAGTAATATAATGTAAACAGAGGGCATTTGATGTTAATGCCTTCCATTTGGGTATTTTTGTAAAATCCCCTAAAAAAAAGAAACTAAAAATACCCAATTAATAAAAAGAAATCCAACAGCAACACAAAAATAGGAGAGGGTGAAAACTGCTGTTCAAAAAAAAAAAAAAAGGATAAAAACTCACCAATAGCAGCTTCTTTTCAGATAATAAAAATAAGGTTTACTTAAGCTTACTGAAAGCAGCTCTGATTCGCACAATAACCTTACATTTACTGAAAGCAGCTCTTATTCGTATGATAAACTTACATTTATTAACAAGTAATTGTGCCCACTGCCCAGCAATTATTTATTACTTAATAATAAAGCACTTACTACTGTAAATTTAAAACTGTGCCAATTTCAGCAGCTGCTGCGTGTGAACAGCTTCTGTATTCCATAGGTTCCTCAATTTTATGAGCTTGCAGGACTCTTTCAGGTCTGCACGCTTCGTAGGAAACATTATTGATGGACCTACGAAACAATACTTTCCTTTGTCAGAGCTCCATTTAATTGTTTTGTAATTACAACCTTTTCCTCGCTGCCAGCAATCTGCTGCTTCCCTGTGATTAAGACAGATGCTTCTCGTTTTGCCTGCTCATCAGTTTCTCCAAGTGAAGGATGTGATCTTCCACTTCCCCGTATAAGACCTCTAATACTCAATTTCAGTTCTTTATCTTTCATAAGAGACTCCAACGTCACATGTAAACCTGAATATGGAAGGCAATATATATATATATATATATATATATAATCACAAAGTACAGTTCTGTTATATTTGGTGAAAATAGGAGAGATACCATCCACAATCTTAAGAGTTAAACAAATTAAACACATACGGTATCTCCAATAGTGCTTTGGATTTGTGGGGTCGTTGATAGTTTCTTCTGTTGCTGGGCGTGTCATGTACTCTTCTTTCAATGCTAGCAAATCCTGATATTAAATATAAAGCCCAATGTTCATATGTATTTATATTGATCAACCAATCTCATATATATATATAGATAACAGGATTCCTGTGATCAAAGAGCAGAGAGTTATATCATGCTCGACAATTTGTCATGCTACCTGAAGAGGGAAAATTGCCCACATAGATGGAGCTTCAACATGTTGCCTTATGATAAAACGTGTGATGTCCGGAGTACATTGACTAGGTGGCATAACATCAGAACCCACCATGCTCTTGAAGAATCTACGTCGTCTTTCTTCATCTTCTTCCCACCAAGCACGCAAAGTGGAACAGTCATGGCATGATGGAGCACACACCTGAAGCATATAACCATGCATATTGTTGACAGAACTTAAGTCATGCTCTACAAACAACATTGAAAGAGGGATCCTGAAAGTGAAATAACTTGTGCCTTGCTCATGTGAAACACATTAAAATTTTAAGGCACAGGGAGGGGATGAATTACATATATTCAAGTACAATGTCAAATATTTGAAGGGCAGAAAGGGATGAATTAACTTGTGCGCTAATTTCCTTCAAAACGAGTAACTGCTTAACCAACTATTAATCTAACCAATATCCACTAAACCTTAGATTATAAAATTTCTGATTTTGAAATTAATTCTCCTCAGTAAGAATAATTATGGAGTTAAGGAAACCCAAAGACTGGTAGCAGACTGTAGGAAGGACAGAAGGGGAAGGGAAGAGGGTGTAAAGAGAGGGAGGAGAGAAAGTTTGAATAAAAAGCAAAATTGAAAATATTCCATGCCAAATTGAACAAAAAGCAAAGCAGCTCAACAGCACATAAAAGTACAAGCTCATATTCAAGAATTTGACCTATGATAAAATCATAAAATGCATATCACTGATAACACCAAAGGGCTGGAAAACATTTAAACAAACTTTCAAAGAAAAGCCTTTACTTTTAATTTATAACAATGGTCATTTTAATGAGTCCTTTTTATGTAATAATTTCCATAATCAGCCAAGCTTACAAAATGCATCCACTTCGAAATGTTCTAGTATAAACCAATACCAGTCCACTTTTCACCATTATTTCTGATGGTGGCTTAGCAGTGGCTCTAAAATTATTACAAGGCATCCATGAAGAAAATTCAGAAAAAAAAAAAAAAAAAACTGACATACTGTACAAATGGAACTCACCGTCATGTAGCTGTATTGAGAAGGAATACCAAACTCCAGATTAGGTTCACTAGGCATACGTTGAATGCGTAAACCTATTAATCCCAATTCTTGCATGACCTGAAGAGTTCAACTTTATATAAGCCACTGAAAGATAAAAGATGACTAGTTGGTCAAGGTTGGCAATTAAAAGTGAATGGGCATACAGGGTTCACGCAGGCAGGAATGAGGCCCAAATCTTCTCCACAGGCTAGCATGTCTGATGAGTTCAGGAGGACGGGCAAAGTTTTCATAGCATTCTGCCGCCATAAATTTTCTTGCCGATGGAAATAGTAATCGTAGTATAATCTCTTTAGAACATTTTTGCTGTAAGGAAAGACAAGTGAGATATGTTGTATTGCTAAGAATCAGAGAACTGTAAGTACTATAAAAAGGAACAAAGAAAAAAAAAAGTCCATGTACTGAACTCAACATCAACAAACACAGATATAACAAGAACATGTTTTAAACAAGTTCTTGAGCCAAGAAAATGTGCAATTAAGCATCCTACATTTTTCATATCATCATCCAAAATTTGTTCTAAATGTCTGCAAGGAAAGTCTTGATTTATATTTCCAGTTTTTCCTCAACCTTCATAAATATATATTATGGATCATTTTTCAGCTGCATACAGATAGATGATAAGAATAGTATGGTCAATTTGCCATCAGAATAATTTAGTTGCATGTATATGTGAAATTTAAAAGTATCCCTGTATTATAATTGATTAAATATCAGCAGCAAATTTAGGAATTAGAAACTTCCATGCACAGGTATTGAAGAACTTGCAAAAAGCAAAAGATAGAACGCAATGAAGAGGATAAGTTAACTTCATCTAATTCACTAACAGATAAAAAAATAAATTATAGAGAAAGTAATAATGAAAGCAGGAATTTAAAAATGAAGGTCAAACTACACCACATGTCGACATGAGACACCAGTCGAAAATTGTAGCATACATCTGTAAAAAGGCCACACAAATAACTGGATTACAGAAGTAGCACTCATTTCCAACCAGATATTCTGAATCACCTTTTTTTGGATCCACTAAGAGGATATTTGGCCATAAGCTACAGAATTGAGGATAACCTCTGCCATCTTATGAAATCCTTTAATCTTGACAATATAGCAACGGAATACATGGAACTTCGACACAGCAATCTCTGAAAATTAATTTAACCGCTCGTGCTAGGACAATCTACTGTAAAATATACTCTAGAGGAACTATTTCTCATAAGAGGGCAAACAAAGAAGTGTACACAGAGACAAAGCAAGAAAACTCCAAAAGATGTTTTGCCAATATAGAAAAGGCAATGTGACAGCATCCTAATACAGATTCGACAGCAAATGTTGGAATGGACAGAGCATCTATCAAGTACATAATTGTGTTGAAAGACGCGTTTCAAAGTGCACAGACTGTTGCCTATAATCCAAATGAGTAAATATTTTCAATTGGCTTACATCAAAAATCATCCTGTAGCCCTTCCATTTTTTCAATTTTATTCAGAAAAATTAACAAAGCTGGTGCATGATGCCAGTTAAAAAACACAGGTCCAATAAATGAGACTCAATTTGAGGTTGATAAGAACCTTTGCTGATAAAGGAGAAACTTGAGCGATAGAGAAGCACCTTAAAGTGTGTGAATTTCAAATTAAGTAAAACTGCAGGAGGATATAAGGATTAGGATAATGGAAATACAAGGGGAGACTGAAACAAGATTGAGGTTCAACAAAGGCATCATGGGAAGGAGCAGTAGAGAGATGATCATTGAAGTGCAGAAGTGCAACAGGATCTTTAAAGAATCATATCATACCTAGAGAGATGATCATTGAAGTGCAGAAGTGCAACAGGATCTTTAAAGAATCATATCATACCCAGTAAGTGAAGTTACAGTTCTGCATTTCGTCTGACAATAACACATGGTAACTGATAAATAAGAACATGTCCAAAATATTAGGATGACAAAGTGAGGACACAGATATAAAAGTGCTGAATAGAATGAATGAACGTGAGATAGGTGCACTAGTAGGGTGGTGAAATCATAGACACTAAAGATATAAGATCTGAGTGAAGATCAAGCATTTAGACAATTTAATTGGTTTTGTGCGAGAGGTGTTCATAAGAAAAACCTGACTCTCTGCAAGAGGTGTTCATAAGAAAAACCTGACTCTCTTAAGGCCCACAACAATTTAACAATAATGAAACACCATAATCATTGTGCTTCTTTGTTTCCATCTCGACTGACCTAAATTACTACTGAACAAGTCAGCTCCTCAAAACCACCAAAAAGAAATCCGCAATCTTAAAAGCCACTAAACTCATTAGGCAAAACCCATCTCGGAAAAAAGAAGTGTACCAAGCAGTAGAAATTAATACGATTATAATAACCCACTACAATCATTTGTACGAAAGTCAAAAGCTCATCATTGTAGGCTACTAGTGCCAAGCATGGAGAGATTTATGGACCAAACAAAATTCTGACCTTAGACATGATCAGCACTCATGGTATAAAGTTAAAAGTTCTAGTTTAGTTAATTGAAAAGTTCTAGTTTCTTATCCATTTATGGGAAGAAAAAAAAAAAAAGGAACAAATTTAGGGTGATTCAAGGCCAATCATGATTGAAGTACCTGTGGTCATCCAGATCTTGGAAACTGGAAGTATCCTCAAGGTTGAAACGAGGATAAAATTTCCTTGAATCCTCTGGATCTCTAATAAGAACTATATTCTGAAAACATAATTGAACAGATCAAAAGTCTTTTTACAGGAACTAGTAATAGGAACAGAATTTGAATGTCAAGAAACATAGTAAGCACCCAGTGCTATTAATGTTAAATAACCTTTAGAATGTCGAAGAGATCACGACGTATCTTTTCCTCACTTTCCAACAAGGACTTTTCTGCCAAAATCTTCAACTTTGAAGCAATTTTTTTCTCTGTGTTACAATCCTCCTTAAACTAAAATATAAATAGAAGAATATGTTAGACTACTTGGCATAATATCTCAATATTAATAAGATAATGGTCTTAATCTTGCAAGCAGTCAATGAAGCACTGTAATGTTCCTGGAACATGGTTTAACTCTGTATCTCACCATCAGAATTTTCCGGTGCTCGATTTACGAAACAGACATGAATTTAGCATTGTAAATTTTGATTATGATTTTATTATGATTTATATGAAATTTTCTTAAATCAATGTTATTAATTTCAAGATTATCTTTTATTTTAGAATATTGTTTTACTCAGAGTTTCTATTTACATTGATATGTCTGATGTGTTTTTCTCTCTTTTAAAGGTAGGAATTATAATCTAAGTTGATTTGAAGTGTTTGAATCCTTATTGAAGTTGGAAAGCTTGACTAAAAGTGAAAATTAGCTACTGCACAGGCATGTTCTTTCAAAGCAAGGAAATGTAATGAAACGTGTGTAATAGAGTAATGAAAAATGAAAGTGAAAAGGGCAATAGTTTTCAATATACAGGACTTGCTCTTTGTACGTCTTCATTTACTCAAATAAACACAAAGATTCAATATCAACTATCCCTCAAGCAATTAAGAAATCATAAAGTCAAAATGCAGAAAAATTAGCCACTGAAAGCTTCCAACTAAACTATGGTTCTCACCTCATAGTGGCCCTTTTGAAGCTCATTCAGAAAATTTGCAGCAATAAAAGTCCATGAAGCTCCAAGTTTTTCCTACAATAAAATGAGAAATATAAACAAGTAAATTGCATGCTCATTTCATCTAGTTACTTCATAAGCCAAATCAAATAAATTAATATTTGTTCAAAGAAACCAGAATAAGGAAAACAAGGAAAATTCAGTAACCTGTAAAAATTCTTGCCGAATACATGGACGGGTAAGGCGATCAAAGTCCCAAATTCCTTCTTTTTCAAGTTCTTCCTACAGAAAACCATATTTTCATGCACGTTACAAAAAGAGCATGGAAATGAAATTTCTTTTGTAAGTGATGCCAGGTGTGCTGATACAAGAGCACTTTAGGCTCATTATAGTATATTATACCCAGTAGCAAGCTACTGTAGTGCTTTTGCATTAAGGGATACCATGAAAATGCAATTGTACCTGACTAAGAGGAATAGATGGTCTGAACTTTCCAATTAGACCTGTCATAGCATGCTCTGGAAGTTCCCAAATCCTAAAGAACCCCAATATATGATCAATCCTATATGCTGTGAAGTATTTGGCCATCTGTTACAGAAACCAGAGAAATAATTCTTCAGAAAATACATAAATAAAATGTGTGTGCGCGTTAAGTGCAGACATGACGATCATGTGCAAAGTATACAAACCTGTGTTAAACGAGCACGCCACCAAGCGTAGTTGTCTTTCGACATTTCCTCCCAGTTATAGGTTGGAAAACCCCAATTCTGGCCATTTTTATCAAAATAGTCCGGAGGTGCACCAGTTGATGTGTTCATCCGAAATATATTTGGATAAACCCAAGTATCCACACTGTTTCTGTCAACACCAATAGGAAGATCTCCTTTCAATACCACCCCTTTCTTTCTTGCATATTCTGCAGCTTCTGACAACTACAAAATTCACAGTTTTTTAAAGATTCTACAGTCAGTTCATAATTATCCCTAAAATAATACCAAAAATGCCCACTTGCTCAAAAAGAAAAAGGATGGAAAGGGAGGGGGAAGGAAGAGGGGGATGATACACAAAAAAGGAATCATTGTAAAATGAACTTACTTGCAAATGTAAGTGGAACTGGATATAGTAATGAAAGCATATCATATCATAGTGCAAGCTGTCTTTTGAGACAAGTTTCACAAGCTGAAAAAAAAAAAAAAAAAAAGAACATTTATTGTTGTCCAAGATTTTACAAAAAAACTTATTTGTAAAATTATATCAATTATCGTTATTACATGTTACCAACACCAACTAATTTCTGACTAAGGCTTATTTAAGTTGAATTAAATTGACTAAGGAGTTGTATATGGAAGAAGCAGACAATTTTCATTAACATAATCAACCTCAACTGAGCTGAAAAAAACCAGAGAGCTCGTTACCTTCTCGTTAGAATACTGAGAAAAACGACCCCATTGACTATGATCTGAGGTTTCAAAGAAGTCCCGCAGAAAACAGAAAGCCGCATAGGGTTTTAACCATTCCTTTCATCAAGTAAAACATAAATCAAAGAAACTGTTAACTTTAAGAAATTACAGCAAATTAGATGCATAAACATTCAAATTAAACATGGAACACAATAATTAGAATGAAGGAACTAATATTTTTCAATCATAATAAACATCAAAAGAAGCTTAAAAAAAAAAAAAAAACATAAGACCTCATTCTCTGAAAGGTAATGCTGAAAGGAACAGGAGTTAAGTATCAAATCCTTCTCTCGGGCAAAAACTTTTTTGGCAATTGAAAGTTTGGCAGCCAGAGTGGCCTCGTAATCAACATCCTGCACAGATTCCAAATTTGAATTTATTAATAAAAGAACCATTGAGTCCACTAAAGGTAGTACACTATTTTCTCACTTAAAGTTTGGTCAATGATATTCATTTTATATAACATGACTTGTTCTTATCGTTAAATTGATGTTCAAATACACCCTAGCATCTAGGAGGTGAAGGACATCAACTAGGGATTCAACTGCAGCTTTCAAATACTGTGGATTCAGTTATATGTTAGGCTCATTGGCTGTGTAAATATTGTCAAACCAACCTAGATTTTTCACTTAACGTAGATCTAGGTTAACAAAGCATATCTGTGTATGCTGAATAAGGAAAAATTGACTCTTAACAAAAACGTCTACCCATTACAAATAGAGTAAATTACATTTACCTCCCTGAGGTTTGACCTAATTCCAACTCTCCTCCCTCTTGTTTGAAAATCGAACATTTACATCCCTCAGTTTTAATTCCGTCAACATTTAAGTCCTTCCGTTAACTTTTCTGTTAGATTTTTCTATATCAAAATACATCTAACTCCCTCTATTTGCAAAAATAAAACAGTTTAATCCCTAAGTTCTAATAAAATAAAATAATTTAGTCCTTCAACTTTTTAATTATTTAAAATTTAAAATTTCAGTACTACCTAAATTTTAGACATGTACACATATCTCTATCAATATATTTTTTTG
>CATIWK010537089.1:0-12707 GCA_949634005.1 Mallotus japonicus
AATTTTAATTTTTCAATTATAACTAAATAGTCTTTATATACATAATTAAACAATTATGAACATAATTTTAAAAAATCTCAAAATTTATTTGTCGTCTGGATAGATTTGACACAACTCGAAAAGTTGAGGATAGAATTGATCATGTGAGATGGTCATATAAGACGCTTTTTGCCATGTAAGATGCTCTCAAGCCACGTAGGAATGCTACCTCAGAACTGCTTCATGTCCATTGCCGTTTGGATAGAATTGATACAACTCGAAAAGTTGGAGGGCCAAATTGAAACAACTTTAAAAGTATGATTAAATTGAAAATTGGTCCAAAGTTGAGGATAGACCAGATCAATTTTCCTATTAGTATTATTATTATGAAAGGAATTTTTAGTCCAAATAGTTAAATGTTCCATTAATGGTAATATTTTTTTTTTTTGAGAATTTAATAACCTAAAATACACACACAGCACAGTGACATCACACGCCATCTAACAAAACCATGGCAACTTTGTTATAAATAGATATTTTTTCTAAATTTTTTATAAAATTAAAATTATAAAAATTTATTATATGTACTCCTACATTTTTAAATATAAAAAAATTAGGGGTCTGACCTTAAAATTATTTAATTAATATCTACAATATAATTATATAATATACAATTATTATTATTATTATTGTTGTTCTTTGTTGTTAATTAATTAATAAGAGTAGTTTTGATGATAAGAGCACGACCAAAAATGATAAGAGTTGGGTCAAATAGGTCATTTTGGTGAAATTTCCTCTTTCTAGTTTTGATTTTTAGCATTCAGATACATTAATTAATTCCGTCTTTTATAATTTTTTTTTATTTCCTTTATTGATTCTTTTTATAGTTTTATAACTGCTAAAAACGAAAAACAACAAAGGAAAAAAATAAAGAACAACAAAAAGTAATAACAAACAACATCCAAAATTTACATAATTTTTAGTTATCTTTGATATATTTCAATACATTGATAGTTGATTCCTATTATTTCTTGTTTAATATTAATTTTGTTTGTTTTTTTTATTTCTTTTCTTAATTCTCTGTATAGTTTTCTAACTGTTAGAAACGAAAAACAACAACAAAATTGAATGTTTTTTTATTTCCTTTATTGGTTCTTTTAATGGTTTTCTAACTGTTAGGAATGAAAAAACAACAAAAAAATAACAAAAAACAACAAATGAAAGCAACAAAAAACAAAAAACAAAGAACAACAAAAAGTAACAACAAACAACATCTAAAAAAAAC
Source organism: Mallotus japonicus (assembly GCA_949634005.1). Taxonomy (NCBI): domain Eukaryota; kingdom Viridiplantae; phylum Streptophyta; class Magnoliopsida; order Malpighiales; family Euphorbiaceae; genus Mallotus; species Mallotus japonicus. The sequence goes on from CATIWK010537089.1 coordinate 1,265, forward strand.
AACAAATTACTTCAAAAAAATGAAAAATAACAACAACGGAAAACAACAGAAAAAACAACAAACAACAACAAAAAACAACAATTGAAAAACAACAAAAAAACAACAACTTAAAAAAACAACAAACAATGAGCAAAACAACAAAAAACAACTGAAAAATAAAATAAAAAATAAAAAACTATAAAAATATATGTAATTAATATATAAAAAATTCTTATTTTATTATTAATACTAATAAAAGTGAAGATTTTTTTGAAAAGAAAATAATTAGCCTAGTTTTAAACGTCACATAAAATGAAAAAAAAATAAAGGAAAAATAAAAATGTTACAACATACATCATAATAGCAATGTCGTGAATAATTTTTAAAAATAAAATAGTAAATTCATCTCTAATTATTGTATTTTTATAATAAAATATATATTTACAGACATTTCACATAAGCAATAGATTAAATATTTTGAAATTAAATTGATAAGAGCTTCCTTTAATACATTTATATGCTGATTAATGATATTTGCTAGTAAATTATTAATTCTGGATAGGAAACAATACAAAAATAACTTTAACGTATGAATTAATTTTAATTCATTATTTATTTATTGATATTACTAAAGTGTGTGTGTGTATATATATATATATTAGACAGCTTGTTCATCTTCGGATCACTCAAAGTAAAAGTTATAATCGTGTTTTACCACGAATAAAAAATAAAATAAAACAAAACAAAAAGCAAACATTCATAGTTTATCGTAAGAAAGCTTGATGAACTAGGTATAATGGAATGATTAGTAAGGAGAAAACAAAAGCTGTAAATAAAAATATTTTATGGTAATTAAGTATTTTAGCAATAGTATTATATACATCCAATGTATTAGACACTTAATTAATTAATTACACACCACTCTAAGGGGGAGAGAGAGAGAGTCCAAAATTAATAAAATAATAATAACTCAACAAAAATTGTCATGTGATTTTTTGTAGAAATTTTGATCATAATTTTACTTTATTTTTTTATTTTTTACACTCAAACTTATAAAATTATGATCAACAATCCCATGAATAAGGGTGACGTGGTAATGTGACATGATAATTTTTATTAAGTTGGAAAATAATATAATAATTTCAGAATGTTACGGCATGTAAATTAGTTGGAATTAATTTGGATGACTTCTCAATATAATTAAAATTAATGATTTGTAACTAAAAAGATATAAATTAAAGTTATGGAATTAAAATAAAATTTAGTGTAAAATTTAGTTCGGTAACATCTAATACAATTTACCCTCTACAATAATGAGTTGAGTTGCTAAAGAAAATGCTGGAAGATAGAGAAAAGAACAGTGGAAAAAATTCAACATTGAAACGAAAAAAAGGCATATGAAATCTGTAGACTCTTGATTAAGTAGTTCAAGCTATTTTGGTGGAATGGACAAGCTGAACTTGAAAAGCTTTATTTTGCTTCTCTTCGTGGATTATGCTCAAATTAGTACAAAATTTCAGAGGTCTAACACTCCAAAATCTGAGCCCAACACCATTGATTGGAAACTAATAATAATGGATAAACACATTGTGGTGTTTGAAAAAAAATATTTATTTACAAAAGCAATTTGCAATTATATCTGATGCGGTAAGGTCTTTATTTAAATGTAAGTCAGTCTCTGAGTGAGACATGTTTAATTCCTTTCGGCGTAGTTTTAATGGCATGCGATCCCATCCAATGTAAGTCAGTTTCTGAGAGAGACACATTTAGTTCTTTCCCCAGGCAGTTTGGTCTAATGGCCAATCCTGCAATCTCATCCCAGATCAACGCCACTCACCCCCTTCCCCATATACTAATGGACAAAAAAAAATTGGACTATTTAGTTCGTTGACGAAATATTCATGAAGGCAAAATGGTCCCACGACCACTACTTTCTTGGTTTCATTGTCGTTCCATTTCCAAAAAAAGCATTGCCAAGGAAGTAGTAAAGCAGGAATCGGTATCTCCTTCTAAACACTGTTGGAATCAATTCAAAGAGACTGTTCTCGCTTAAACAAGTCTCATATTCATGTTGTGTATGTACAGTAATGTTAAATTAATTATTAAAAGATTATGATTATGTTACAATAGTTGTTCAAAAAAAAAAAATCAAATTAGGTCAATTAGAGTATAATAGGTTCTGATTTGGTTTAGAGGAAAAAAAAAAGTACGTATTCTTTTGAAATTGGCTATTAGTTGTTCTTAATTATTTTTCCATGGTAGCTAGGTTTCTGGTATTTAAAAGAAAGAGAGCATCTCTGTAGGAATAAGAATATTTCATCGATTCACTTTGAGGACTATGATTTACTTCGCTTCAACTCAGTACTTGCACTTAATATGAGCCGCGATAATGCATATTTCATCGAGCAACTACGGGCCTAGCAATAGCATGGTTCAACTAATTACAAATGAAAAAAAACATAAAAGATTTGCTTATATTAATTATATCAATAATTGTTGGACTATGCGAAAGAGTTCATAATCTTAAATAATGAACAAAATTTTACCCAAAAAAAATGAATCCTCTTCCTCTGTATCAGCAACTTATTTTCACTATCCGTGTATTATCAACAGAAGAGAACCAGTCAGACCACAATAGTCAATTGCGCGTTTAATCCACGGACCCATCAGCCAAAAGAAACATGGCCACATATCAATATTTTGACGTCTCCATTACCACGCTTTCTTGAGTCAATCACTTCACACTTTCCAATTGCCTACCCATCGTCGATATACTAATGGAGTATATAAGAAATGGCGACTGTATTTCTAGCTTGACCAACTAGCTTTTCACTTCCCTTTTATGATCATCATTTTTTTTTTCTGGGTTTTTGAAGCAAGTATCCAATGAACCGCTTTGGCCTTAGCATTCTATTACTCTACTCGTGTTTCTTCATCATCATGTTCACAATTTCCTGCACTGCACTAGACACTATTAACCTAACCCACCCTTTAAGAGATGGACAGACTCTTGTTTCAGCAGGAGAAAATTATGAGCTCGGATTTATCAATTTTACAGATCCGAATCGACGGTACTTGGGAATATGGTACAAGAATGTATATCCTCGGACAATTGTATGGGTGGCCAACAGAGAAACTGCACTTTCCAACACTACAGCAGTTCTAAGGATTACCAGCCAAGGAAATCTTGTCCTTTTTAACAGCACAAACGATATTATATGGTCGTCAAATACTTCAAGAAAAGCAATGAATCCAGTTGCACAGCTTTTGGACAAAGGAAATATTGTCATAAGAGAATCAAATGACAATAACCCAGAGAACTATCTGTGGCAGAGTTTTGAGCATCCGGGAGACACAGTACTTCCAGGAATGAAGATGGGATTAAACTTAGTTACTGGTCACGAGACATTTCAATCATCTTGGAAGAGCATAGATGATCCTGCTCCAGGACAATTTCATTATCATTTGGATACCCGGGGCTATCCACAGTTAGTTCTTATGAAAGAAGATAAAGTAATAATACATAGAGCAGGATCATGGAATGGACTACGCCTGACAGGAACTCCAGTACTTAGGCTTGATCCTATCTATACTTATGAGTTTCAGATGAATGATAAGGAGATCTATTTCAAATTTGATGTTTTGAACATTTCAGTTTTGTCAAGGTTTGTATTGAGTCCTGACGGCCTTGTACAACGCTCATCATGGGATGATCGAGCTAAAAATTGGGTTGTAATCACAACATCAGACAGAGATCAGTGTGAAAGTTATGCTTTATGTGGTGCATATGCTAGTTGTGAGATAAATAATTCTCCTGTATGTGTATGCCTAGACGGGTTTGTGCCGAAAACTCCAAGAGATTGGAATATGCAAGTGTGGTCAGATGGTTGTGTTCGAAGGACTCAACAAGACTGCACTACGGATGGATTTGTTAAGCGTACAGCGGTTAAATTGCCTGATACATCTTCTTCTTGGTATGATAAGACTATTGATCTTAAGGAATGCGAAAGAGTGTGCTTGAGAAACTGCTCTTGCAGTGCATATTCAAATTTAGACATAAGAAATGGTGGAAGTGGCTGCTTGATTTGGTTCAATAATTTGATTGATATAAGAGGAGTACCTGGAGGAGAAGTCATCTACATAAGGTTGGCTTCTTCAGAATTAGGTATTTCTTTTTTTAGTCTTCTCCATTTTATGCAGAAGTTGAAATTAAAAACACCATTAGACACTCTTTTAGCTGAAAACACTTATCTCTGTAGAATAATACTTGTTCGAACCATTTAATACAAATTCTGTATTAAATTTTCAAATATGTGCACTAACTATAGACACACTCGTGCTTTCAGCTAAGATTGGGAAGAATGAAGGATCATCCACTAAGCTGAAAGCAGGACTTGGTGCTGGCGCTGCTGCTATAGTGATCATCATCATGTTAACGGGGTTTTGCATATGGAGGAGAAATTTCAGAAAGAAAGGTAAGCAAACCACAAAATGAACACTTCTGATGTCAAATAGACTTGGCTATTTCCTTATGTTTCAGAGTAGAAGATTTTTTAACTGATTAAAAGGCAGTTTGGGGTTACCAGTTGTCCTTTTTTTTTTTTTTTTAATCAATGACATCCGTTAGCCGGTAGCCACAAGTGTTTCAATTAATACAAATCAAGTTAGGCGAACCTTATTAGAGAGCAAACAATCCCAGTGTCTATTTCTCCGTACTCGAAATTGAGACTTTGTTTTTCCATATTCTTTTTTTATAGCTTTTTTTTTTCTTTTTAGCAAGTGAAAATAAGCAGGAATAGTTGTTAAGAAATCATGGGCTCCACGGACCGGACATGCTCGGGCTTGAAACCGGAAGTGAGTGTATTTTTTTCTTTTTAGCAAGTGAAAATAAGCAGGAATAGTTGTTAAGAAATCATGGGTTCCACGGACCGGACATGCTCGGGCTTCAAAACCGGAAGTGAGTGTCGGGCCGAGCACTGACCGGGATCGGAGTCGAAATCAATGATCAAGTCCAAAATGCTTAAATGGACCTACAACCAAGAACTTGCACATCACCCACCACCTTCCTTTTCCAACACTCCCCCTGAGCTTCTCCTTATGTGGACCAGTTGATGCTTATCAGGAATGAATCGAACCTGTCTCTTTGGGCTATGGTTGACACTTGCTTATCAGTCTTACTAAACCGCCTCAAGCTTTCACTGGCCCAGACTTGGCTCAGATTCGAACCTGTCTCTTTGGGCTATGCTCGGGCTTGAAACCAAGGGGATCGGAGTCGAAATCAACGATCAAGCCCAAAATGCTTAAATGGGCCTACAACCAAGAACTTGCACACCACCAAAAGGCCTTAGTCTATTTGGATGGTGGCTCATCTTTGATTATAAACCTCTTCTCTTTTCTTTATTTTTCCAATGTGGGATTTGTCCCACCTTCATTCTCCAACAATAGTAAAAAAAACAAAAAAATTCAAATTTCCAAATGCCCGGTTTCCCATAGCAATGTCAAATAGACCCTATATCAGGAAATGCACAAAATATAGTTGATTAGATTGGTCAGTGTGAGCTATTCTTTTATGGTTAGGAATCATTATGCATATTCCAAACGTGAAACAGAGCAATCTATGCAAAACTATTCTCAGAAATCATTGTAAAATCTTTTGATCAAGAGACTCTATTTAATTGTTGAGTTATTATGACTATTGTCAGGAATGACAGAAGGCACTCATGAGCAAGAGCATGAAAACAAAGATGACAATGAAGACATGGAATTGCCAGTATTTGATTTAACTACAATAATCCAAGCAACAGATAATTTCGCAAGCTACAACAAGCTAGGTGAAGGTGGTTTTGGACCTGTATACAAGGTGGCATAAAGAATATTGCATACAAGATAAGTTATATCATGCATCTTCACAAAATCTTAACTTCTTCAGGTAATGTTTAATTTTTCCAGGGTAAATTAGATGATGGACAAGAAATAGCAGTGAAAAGGCTTTCAAAAAGTTCAGGACAAGGGCTGATAGAGTTCAAAAATGAAGTTATCTTGATCTCTAAACTTCAGCACAGAAATCTTGTTAAGCTTCATGGTTGTTGCATTCAGAATGATGAAATAATGCTGATATATGAATATATGCCAAACAAGAGCTTAGATGTGTTCATTTTTGGTCAGATCCTTTCTTGCTCAATTACTACAACTTTTGTTTCCTGCTTTTTTCTTGTTCTTTGCTGAACCAGTTAGACAGTTTTCTAACATTGATGATAAATTGATCAGATCCAATGAAAAGCAAGATTCTTGACTGGGATAAGCGAGTCCACATTATTGGTGGAATTGCTAAAGGACTTCTTTACCTTCACCATGACTCTAGGCTTAGAATTATTCACAGAGATCTTAAAGCGAGCAATGTGTTATTGGACAAAGACATGAACCCGAAAATTTCAGACTTTGGCATGGTTAGACTATTTGGTGGAGATCAAACTGAGGCAAATACGAAGATAGTGGCAGGAACCTAGTAAGTAAATCAATTTTATGTTTAACAGTTTATCTCTGACAGCATTTATACCAAACAAACTTAAGTTGTTTGTATTTTGCAGTGGTTATATGTCTCCTGAATATGCTGTAGATGGCCTTTTCTCAATGAAATCCGACGTCTTCAGCTTCGGCGTATTAGTTTTGGAGATAATCAGTGGGAAGAAAAACAGAGGATTTTTTCACCCAGATCACAATCATAATCTTCTTGGACATGTAAGAACTTTTTTTTTTTTTTTTTTTTGGGCTAGATTGACGTTTTTAGTAGAGCTCTAACTTGAGATCTTACAATTCCTGAAGACTTTCTGGTATTGAGGACCCTATGCCGAATCTCAATGTTTATTTATACGCTAAACCATGTAGAGTCTAACAAACTTGTTATATTTTGGTTGATTAATTTTCAGGCATGGAAACTATGGATATAAGAGAGGCCATTAGAACTAGTAGATAAAATTCTGAATTCTGATGCTGTACCTGAAATTTTGAGATGCATTCATGTGGGACTTTTATGCGTACAACAGAGACCTGAAGACAGGCCAAATATGGCATCTGTGGTTGTAATGCTGAGCAGTGAATGTTCATTGCCACAGCCAAAGCAGCCTGGATTCTTCACAGAACGGAATATGCCTGAATTAGAGTTCTCATCGAACAAGCTTATATCAGTAAATGAAATGAGCGCCACATTGCCAGAGCCAAGGTAGAATATTATATTTACTCAAATTTCCAAATCTGAAGTAAAGCAAATGTATTTCAAATTACATCCAAAATGTAACTAATAAGTAGTCAAGAAAATCTTTTGATCCAAAGAATGTATATATATTCTATATAATGATTAATGAATTATATTTTATTTCCAATGGCTGAAGTTCCATTTTCTTCTAGGGATTAATGATAGAATAATTTAAGTATTAGTATATTATATAACAGGTGGTATTTTTTTTTTCCCTTTTCAATCAGATAAAAATAATAAATTAACAATGAAAAAATTTAAGTCATATATTAATCATGATTTCTTAGTGACAATTAATTATCCGACAACTCTTGGCTTTTTTTAGCTATTATATGATTGTTGTAATTGTGGTGGCGATAGACTTAGTCAACCCATGTTTTGAGGATTATGATTCGTGGAGATGTTGCAATCAACTTGAAAAAAAAAAAACAGTTAAAAAAGAAAAAAAATTGCTAAAGTTTATATATATATTTATCTATACAAATAAAATAAAACATAAAAATTATACATATGAATGATTATAATTAAATAAAAATTAATTTAATAATTTTTAATTTTAGTTATATAGACATATGGGGAAATTCTAGGGTTACTTTGATTTTTACTTACTTTCATTTTACTTTGTTTTATTCACCATTGGATGAAAGTGCATTTTCTCATCTAATAATGGTTACTAACAAAGTACATTTTACTTTATAAAAATCAAAATAACTTTAGAATGCACCAGACATATATGTACCAGAAAAGGGATTAAAAAAATATTATGCTAAGCTAAACTTACATTCTGAAGGAATAATTTAAAGAGAAGTACTGTGCTAAGATGAACTTATTTATCTTTGAACCATAAGGCAAAATAACCTCAACTTGATTGAATAGATAGATATATGATGACCACTTATCTAAAAGGATCAATGGATGATAATATTACACTAGGTGCGGTTTTTTTTTTTCAAAATTTTTTAAAATATGGTGATTTTTTTTTTCTTTCAATGCTAATTCTCAATGTTTTTATTAAGACCTTATTTTTAATTTTTTAATTTTATTTTTATTTTTATGCTGTTACTTTTCTCTTCATTTCCTTTAATTCTTTATATTTTCTTTCACTTCATCTATTCTACTTGTTTTTCTTTCTTTATTCATTTTTTTCCCTCTTAAACCCAACATTCACCATTAGAAGAATTTGAAAAAATTGATATGTTCAAAAGAATTTTTTGCATGTTTTCATTGAAAGAGATGAAATTTATAAAATTTTCAATTAAGTTTTTATTTCAATCTTATAAACATCCTCTTTTTTATTTTATTTTTTTGTCTACTAAAAACCTGAGCTTTTTGCCATTTTGTGGTAAAAAAAAAAAAAAAAAACTCATTTTATGGTGCTTGTCAAAATAATTCCCAATTTGTGGTTGAAAGAAGAATAATTACCCATTTATGGTGGATTTTGGTGACGTGGCTTATATATGGAGCGAAACTCCGTCGGTGGGAGTAGCAAACTAGTCAATTCCACCATCCCAACTAGCGGAATTGAATAATTTATATTTTTTTTTCTTTACAATTCCGCCACTTTCAATGGTGGAGTTGGTAACAGATATTTTATTCTCGTGCAACTTCACCATTCAAAGTGGTGGAGTTGCTGTTTTTTATTTTTTTATTTTTTGATAATTTTAAATAGTCAAATCAAATTATTTTTCTTTTTGCCTATATGTTTTTGCCCAATACATCTTCTATAATATTAATGAAATATGATTACAATAATCATAATTATAATCATAATAATAATAAAAATTAAAATATTATTTTCAAATATTATTTATTTATTTGTAAAAAAAATAAAATTCACTCGATAATAATCTAACGTGTACATATATACTATTTCATGCTTTTCTTTTAATATAATGACAAAAATATCTCATCAAACCGAATCGAACTCGAAATATATATTTTTTAAAAAATTTTAAATAGTTAACCAAGTCGAGTCTAGTCAAATTCGAGTATAAAAATTATTTAATCAAGTCAACCTTAGGTTTTGAAAATGAAATTCAAACATGTTTGAGTAGCGTTTCAAGTTTTAAGATTGCATGATTACAAAAATCTTGACCTTATATTCTTTTAAGCCGTTAAATAACAGTAAGCATATAAATTTATACTTTTTAAATTAGTGTTTTTTTTTTTTACTAAAATAAATACAGATTAACTAGTGTTCTTGATTTATCTTGTAGGAACAGAATAAAAGTTAGTCTCATAAAACTTAGTGTTTGAGATATGTTTTAACAGTAGAAATCTTACTTTGTGTCTATTTTAATAACAAACCCAACAAAATTAGCTAATTTTAATGGGACACAAATTCATATACATATTTTTATCTGTTAAGGCCAATTTATATTTTTCTAATTTTTCTATACACATTAATGATAAATGTAAGAGGATAATTGCCAAAAATATAAATCTACGGAAATTAGTATTTATTAATTAAATAATTTTTTTTCAATTGTTCCATCTCTATTTTTTTTTATTTATGTAAATTTATTATAACTTTTATTTCAGTTTAAGTTTTTTTAGTTTAATTTGACTTGAATTAAAATTACCTTTTTTTTTTATATGTATTATATTTATATATCAGTTATATATCATAGAAAATTCAGCAAGATAATTTAGATAATAAAAAATTAGTAGTTTAATAAGAGGATGACTTAAAACCACAAGAGAGTGAGACATATATCTCCATATTCCAACTCTAACAATGGAAAAATATCAATGGAAAAAAAAAATGGAAAAATATCAAAAGTTGTCAGAAGTTAAAGAAAAAAATTTAACAATGAAGTCCGCCATTGGGACTGATAGATTTTTGTTCTTTTGTCAGGAAATCTGTCATTGACACTGGAGGATTTCTTTTTTTTAAAAAAAAAAAAAATCAAGTCCGCCACTAAGAATGGCAGGCTTGGTTTTTTCTATTGTGTTCTATTAGTTTGACTAGCAGACTAACTTTGTGAGATTTTTTTTTAATTTTTAATTGTTTCCATAAATTTGAAAATTTTTTCAAAGAACCATAAAATGGGAAATTATTATTATTTTTTTTTTTGCCACAAATTGGCAAAAAGCCCTAAAAACCCACCAAGTTATAGATAATCAAGAATTGAAATGGATAGGTGTTGAATTTTCTTATTTTTTGGTTCTCAATACTTGGGTGATTGTTGAATTTTCTTCTTCTTTCTTCTTATTTGTTGTTGTTATTGTTTTTTTTTTTTTCAAGTTGTTGTTGATGCTTTGTAAAAAAAATTACAAACTGAGCTATTCAAGTTGATTGCTGTTAGGTTATTGTTGTTGTAATTTTTTGTGTTATGTTTGTGATGTGAATTCATACAAGTATTAGTTCGCCTTGTGGTTTTAGATCATTGCATGGTTGTGTCTACAACCATGTTGAAATGTGTGTCTTCCTTTAGTGAGGAACACGGGCGCCTAAGACATATGCTTAATTATACCTGTTTTGGAGTCTGTCATTCTATCTAGTGATGAACACGGTCTGAGACATAGGTGTGTTGGTAGTCATGTCAAGGTCTACCATGTTGTCTTGCAGTGAGCATGGTTTGAGACATGGGCGTGCTGCAAACCACATATAGAAGGTGTTTAAGCTATGGGAATGCTTACATGGGCCATAACACGACCGTGTGATGCATAATGTGGTTGACTTCAATTTGGGAAGCTATTTTTTTTCTTTATTTTGTCTCTACTTGGACCTTAATTAAATGTATAAATATATATATTTTTAGGCTTTGGCACTAAATCACTCATTATTGTTAGATGCACTAACACTCCTATAGACACCCTCGGTTTGAGGCCCACAACGGAAGCCCAATGATGAGAAAGTATAAGCTTTGAATGCAAGAGAACCCGAAACTTCTTCGGAGTGAACTCGAGAGAGAGCCCAAAATCCCAAACTTTGAAGTCCAAACCCAAAAATTCTCCAACCTTAGCCCAAAAACACTTAAACCCAGGTCCAATATGTTAAAAGCCCAAATTCTTGGCCCGTTTCGGCCCAAGCCACATAGACCTGAGCTGAAGAGGCGCACGCCTCTCCAGCAGCCACTTGCAGACTGCATTTAATGCAGTATGATCTTGGCATTAAAGTCTCGACCCCACACCATTGCTTCTCTGATTTTAGACGTGTTTAGTTGATTTTTTAGGCTAATTTCAGAGCAAGAAAAGGTGTGCTCATGA
>CATIWK010537103.1:0-30619 GCA_949634005.1 Mallotus japonicus
ATTTTAATCAGCAAATAATGAATCCCTCAATAAGATGAACTTGGCTTTAAATAGCCTTACATAACCAGACTAGTAAATGCTAATAAAAGACGGAAAAGGAAAAGTAAAACATATTCTAGGAAACTAGACGAAACTAGGAAGTAAAAAAAACATATTCTAGGAAGTAAAAGAAACTAGACGAAAATATCAGCTAAAGACTTGGGTAATTCCTATTTAGAGTTTAGATGGTGCCAAACTAGGAAAAGGATGTCCTACATCATATTATGAGTAAATCTAAAAGAAAATATTAATATTTATGAAAAAATCTTACCAAAGAAGTTTATCAAAAATACAAAATTCAAATTTTATTTAAACTACAAATAAAAATTATAAGATACATTTCTATCATAGTGTCTTTAATTATATTATTCTTTTTTATCATAATAATTTATTCTAAAAAATAAATTTTGTAAAAAAACTTGTATAATCCAAAATATTGTGAAAAGTAGTAGTACTATTACAATCTTTTTTTAATCTTAATATTTATTTGTTTTTAATTTTAAATTTTAAAAATTAAAATAAGTAACTTTATTTTCTACTTGTGAAAAAAAGTGATGTACCATCTAAATAGTAAAAATGATATGAATTTTTAAAATAAAAAAAATTTAAAAACCAAAAAGAAATATTCTTTATTAAAAAACTTACAACTTAAGTCAATTAATTGACAGTAAAACTGATGGAGGAATGAGCTAAACTAATGAAAATAAAATTCAAGGATCTCATAATGTATTACTAAAAAAGGAGAAATTGACTAATACATTCAAGCAAATCTTAGAGTGGTTATAGTGATTTATCCTAAAATAAATAAAGGCTTAAAACACAAATTTTACCATTTAGGACAAGTTTTAGCATGTGGCAATATTACTTATGATTTTTTTAATTATTTTATTTTATTTTATTTTCATTTCATAAAATAATAAATGACTATTAATGTTTTTAATATTTTATGACTGCGCAAATTTCTAACTATATTTACTTTAACTTTCAAATTTTTATGTCTCATCATAGTTTTTTTTTTTCACTTCACAACATGTATGAACATAATTTTTTTCTATAATTTTATTCTCATATTTCTAATTATATTGACAAATATATGGCAGTAGATGTTGAAAAATATATAAACCCACTGTGTAAAAGAACAAGATTTTGTGTATATAATCAATTCACAGCCGTGTCATATTAAGTCACACTCAGTCAGACTCAATCATTCTCAAGCTCTTGTTGGATCTCATCAAAAGAGAAAGCGATTAACGCAACCACTACTCAATATGCAAGGAGCAAAAAAAAGTAAAGTACATTGAGCCATTGTTAATACAATATTTAGTGCAGAACAAACCAAAAACAAAAATAGGTTGATTTCTCATCAAAGGCCTTCGATTGCTTAAAATCATCGAGACCCAATGGCAATAGATGTTGAAAAAATATAAACATGTTGTGTAGAAGAACAAGATTTTGTGAGTGTGTAATCACTGTACTTTAAGGAAAATTTCCCCACCAGATAGGATTATTAAACCCATAGTTATTAGTGACATTCGACAGTACTTCATTCGATAAAGCTTTAGAAATCCCCAAATTGTCTGTCTATGTTAAGAAAGAGAAAACGATTAACGCAACCGCAACACAATATGCAAAGAGCAAAAAAAGTAAAGTACGTTGAGTCATTGTCAATACAATATTTAGTGCAGAACAAATTGAAAATGAGAGAAGTTTATATAGATTGATTTCTCCTCAAAGGCCTTCCACTGCTTAAAATCATCGAGACCCAATGGCAGTTTATGTTGAAAAAAATATATACATACTTTGTAAAAGAACAAGATTTTGTGTGTGTATAATCATTATCCTTTTAGGAATTTTGCCCCTAATAGATAGGATTATCAAACCCATAATTATTAGTGACATTCAACGGTACTTATGTCAATAAAGCTTCAGAAATCCCCAAATCGTCCTTCAGTGTTAAGAAAGAGAAAGCAGCGATTAACGTAACCGTAACGTAATATGCAAGAAGCAAAAAGAAGAAAAGTACATTGAGCCACTGTTAATACGATACTTAGTGCATAACAAACCAAAAATGAGAGAAGTTTTTTATAAGTTGATTTTTCATCAAAGGCCTTCCATTGCTTAAAATCATCGAGACCCAATGCCTATAGATGTTGAAAAAAATATAAACGTATTGTGTAAAAAAACAAGATTTAATGCATATGTAATCACTATCCTTTAAGGAAATTTGCCTCCACTAGATAGGATTACCATTTCCATAGTTATTAGTGACATTCGACAATACTCCCATCAATCAAGCTTCAGAAATCCCCAAATCGCTCATTAATGTTAAGAAAGATAAAATGATAAATATAAGCGTATTATGTAAAAGAACAAGATTTTGTGTGTATGTAATCATTGTCCTTTAAGGAATTTTGTCCCCAGCAGATAGGATTACCAAATGCATAATTATTAGTGACATTTGACAATGCTTCCATCAATCAAGCTTCAAAAATCCCCAAATCATTTGTTAATGTTAAGAAAGAGAAAGTGATTAATGCAACTGCAACATAATTTGCAAGGAGCAAAAAAAAGTAAAGTACGTTGAGCCACTATCAATATGTTATTTAGTCAGAAATCCCTAAATTGTCAGTTAATGTTAAGAAAGAAAAAGAGATTAACGCAACTGCAATGTAATTTGCAAGGAGCAAAAAAATTAAAGTACGTTGAGCCACTGTCAATACGATATTTAGTGTAGAACAAATTGAAAATAAGAGAAGTTTTTTTATAGATTGATTTCTCACCAAAGGCCTGGTGGGTTGTATTGCAAATTCCTTTTAGTATACACAAAATATTCAATATAAGTCTATTTCATTGGCCCATAATTTCTTGAAAAAATGTTTCAAAATTAGGTCTTAAAATCACTTATATTTTTCTTCTTAAAATCAATATGGGATTTATATGTCTCCTTTTAGTACTAACTATTTTAACAGTAGAAACAAGCAGGCAATAATATAGTAAAAGAGTATAATAATGAGTACAACCCTTACAAACAATGGAATTTCGTCTATAAATGCAAAGTAACCACAAGCAAGAACACTAAAAACAAAATAGGTAATGGTTGCCGAAAGATCAACGGAGTCGCTATTTCTTTTTTGGATTGAAAGCATTTTTTTTATGACCAACAACCGCAGCGGGAAGAGATTAGTGATGAGTAATTTTCAATAAGTGATTTCATGCGTGCTGGGTCCACTCAATTAGACCTTTCAAAACGTCAGTGATTTTTATTGCACAAAGGTAAAAGGGGTGCTGATAGGTGAGAGGTGCGAGTCTATTGTAGCCCGCGTCATGATAAAAAAAAATTGAAATTCTTTTTTTACCCCCAAATACAGTGGATTTATTCCATTTAAATGGGAGATATTTTTGTAATTTCACAGTCCACTATAGCAGTGTTGTTGTCGAGGTCCACGTCATTAACCATTACCCAAAAGGCTAATACTCCATAAGACAAAATCTAATGAATATTATTTTAAAAGAATAATTGGGGTCTTCTCAAAGGTATTTTCCTTTTTTTCTATATTATGCATGTGTCGCATAGCCAAATAAAAGTTGAAATGACCTATAATGAAATATATTTTTTTTTACAAAATAAGAATGAAAAATTAATTGGTATCGATGAATATTACAATTAAGTAACTCTTCTCTCTCTTCTATGTTCTGCTTCTTCTTCCTCTCCTTCTGCGTTTTGTTGTCCACTGTTCATGGGTGGGTTTTGGCCATTTTTGGCAAAAAATACTCAAAATATTTAGTATTCTATAATATTAATAGTAAATCTTTATGATTTGAAATCAAATCTCAAATTAATAAAGATTTTTAACCCATTTTATGAATAATTTTTTTATATATATATTTTTTGTGTATTTATGTGGGTTTATTCCATTATTGTTGTTTTGGTGTGTTGTAGCTTCATCCACAATGTAAGGGGGAATCAGATATGTAGATCTACTCAACTCTTCAAGTTTGATGTGTCATTTAATTTTGGGTTCAAGTGCCTATCCCTCTGTAGAAATAAGAGCAGAACTATGTGTATCCCTCTATCTCCTCGAGCTGAGCATACATCAGGTTCATGGACCGACGGTATCCACATTTAATTTTAATGTTGAGTTCGTGCTTAATTTCCTATAGTTTTCTTAGACTACCTATTCTTAATATGGATTGCACCAAACCATTTACCAAAAAAAAAAAAAGAGTTCATATCACTCCATCAAGATGATTACATCAATCCTTCTACTTCTGCTAATCTTCATACTTGTTCAATTCATTAAATAGAAAGGACTACCACTTAATTCCACTAACCATTCACTTGCCAAGTACACTAGTAGACTTATGTCAAAGTTCCAAGACTTGGTCATCTTCCTCCTACTTAAAGATCTTAGATTTACTGAAACAACTATGGAAGCTAACACTTGGTTTATGAGCTCATTGAGTGACACCCATGAGCAAAATTGCTTCAATAGATGGAACCGTGGCTCCTTTGGGAAAAATGTAAAAGTGCTTTTATTTCATTTTTAGCTTCAATATCTTTTACATCATCTTCCTTCTCAATAGTTACATCTGGACTGATGCCTAGGCTTGATTTCATGAAGTTACAAATGCGGGTGGCAAAGTCCTTAGGATCACCTGGCATCAAGCCATTCTCCATCAGTGCTGTCTGACAAATAAGTTGTGCAATTTGCATTGCACCTTCATCCTGAAGAATAAGACACGTATCGCTAATAATAGAATCTACATACAATTACCAACAACTTTTAATTTAATGCACACTTAGATAGTTTATAAAAATGCGCCCAGACTCATTAACAATTTTATAGATCATGTCAATAAGTCAAATATAAAAAAATAAATTTTTTTAACTAATCGTTGGGGGGGTTGTGCATTGGGCCCATATTAATATCTGCATCTATGTTGTTGTTAGTACAATAATCAAGGAAACGAAAGGAAAAGAAGTTGGTTAAGGCTAATAATAAATACATTCAATTTTGATGCCAATCTTAGCATCGTCATCAACAATTTTATAGATCATGTCAATAAGTCACTCTTGATAGTTTTCATGCTTTGTTGAAGCATTTTATGTATAGTTTTCCCTGCATTCTCAGATTCTAGACTGCTCTTAGAAAGATTATCAAGTAATACTTTAGTCAAGACAATAATAACATTTGACACAAGACCCAACCATCAAATAGGATGATCAAACGTGTAGTTTTGAGTCACATTGGATAATATTTCTATTAATAAACCTTCAGAAATTCTTAAATCATCAATTAATATTAAGAACGAGGATGAGATTATCGCAACTGCAATAGAGTATGATAGGAGTAAAAAAAGTCCAGTGACCCGCTGTCAACACAATATTCAACGCAGAACAAAGCCAAAACGATAGAAGCTTCTTGCAGATGTTTAAAACTATCAAGACCCAATAACAAAAGAAACAAGCATACAATAACATAGTAGAAAAGTATAATAATGAGTAGGCCTAGCCAAAGGCCAATTTTGGTCCAGAATCAGCTCGGTCAAATACGAACCATGAACCTGAAATCAGCCCGGTCAAATTTGAACCATGAACCAGGAAATTAGCCTTAACTCGTAGAGGGAATTTGTTCAAGGTCAATTTCTCCCCATCTAGAACCGTGAACAGTCAGTTTTTGTTCCGAATCGGTGATTTCAATTTTAAACCGCCAAATATAAAAAAAATAAATTTTTTTAACTAACCGTTGGGGTTCTGTGCATTGGGCTATCCCTCAATATCAATATCTGCATCTGATGTCTAAGCCTGATTTTATGAAGTTGCAAATGCGGGTGGCAAAGTCCTTAGGATCATCTGACATCAAGCCATTCTCCATCAGTGTTGTCTGACAAATAAGATGCGCAGTTTATATTGCACTTTCATCCTGAAGAATAGGACACATATTGCTAATAGTAGAATCTACATACAATTACCAACAACTTTTAATTTTATGCACACTTAGATAGTTTGCAGAAATGCGCTCATACTCATTAACAATTTTATAGATCATGTCAACAAGTCAAATATAAAAAAATAATTTTTTTTAACTAACCGTTGGCGGCTGTGCATTGGGCCCATATTAATATCTGTATCAATATTGTTGTTAGTACAATAATCAAGGAAAGGAAAGGAAAAGAAGTGGTTAAGGCTAATAATAAATGCATTCCAATTTTAATGCCAATTTTAGCATCGTCATCAACAATTTTATAGATCATGTCAATAAGTCACTCCTTGATAGTTTTCATGCTTTGTTGAAGCATTTCTTGTATAGTTTTCCTTGCATTCTCAGATTATTGAACGCTCTTAGAAAGATTACCAAGTAATACTTTAGTCAAGACAATAATAGCATTTGACACAAGACCCAACCATCAAATAGGATGATCAAATGTGTAGTTTTTAGTCACATTGGTAAGTATTCTTGTCAATAAACCTTCAGAAATCCTTACATCATCAATTAATGTTAAGAAGGAGGATGAGGCTATCGCAACCGCAATAGAGTATGATGAGCAAAAAAATGTCCAGTGACCCACTATTAACACAATATTCAACGCAGAACAAAGCCAAAACGATAGAAGCTTCTTGCAAATTGATTTATCATCAAGTATCTTCCATTGTTTAAAACTATCAAGACCCAATAGCAAAAGAAACAAGCATACAATAACATAGTAGAAGAGTATAATAATGAGTAGGCGCAGCCAAAGGCCAATTTTGGCCCGAAATCAGCCTGGTCAAATTCGAACCACGAGCCGGGAAATTGGCCCTAACTCGTAGAGGGAATTGGTTTAGAGTCAATTCCTCCCCATCTAAAACTGTGAACTGTCAGTTTCTATTCCAAACCGTGATTTCGATTTTGAACCTCCAAATATATAAAAAAAAAATTTAACTAACCATTGGGGGCTGTTCATTGGGCCCTCCCTTAATATCAATATCTGCATATGATGTCTATGCTTGATTTTATGAAGTTGTAAATGCGGGTGACAAAGTCCTTAGGATCATCTGGCATCAAGCTATTCTCCATCAGTGCTGTCTGATAAATAAGCTGTGCAGTTTGCATTGCACCTTCATCCTGAAGAATAAGACACGTATTGCTAATAACAGAATCTACATACAATTACCAACAACTTTTAATTTAATGTACACATAGATAGTTTACAGAAATGTGCCCAGACTCATTAACAATTTTATAGATCATGTCAATAAAACAAATATAAAAAAATAATTTTTTTTAACTAACCATTGGGGGACTTTGCATTGGGCCCTCCCTCAACATAAATATCTGCATCTATGTAGTTGTTTGTATAATAATCAAGGAAAGGAAAGGAAAAGAAGTTGGTTAAGGCTAATAATAAATACATTATAATTTTGATGCCAATCTTAGCATCGCCATCAACAATTTTATAGATCATGTCAATAAGTCATTCCTTGATAGTTTTCATGCATTTCTTGTATAGTTTTCCCTGCATTCTCAGATTCTTGACCGCTCTTAGAAAGATTATCAATTAATACTTTAGTCAAGAAAATAATAGCATTTGACACAAGACCCAACCATCAAATAGGATGATTAGAGGTGTAGTTTTTAGTCACATTGGACAGTATTCCTATCAATAAACCTTCATAAATCCTTAAATCATCAATTAATGTTAAGAAGGAGGATAAGATTATCACAACCGTAATAGAGTATGATAGGAGCAAAAAAAAGTCCAGTGACCCACTGCCAACACAATATTCATAGCAGAATAAAGCCAAAACGATAGAAGCTTCTCACTGATTGATTTATCATCAAGTATCTTCCATTGTTTAAAACTATCAAGACCCAGTAGCAACAGAAACATGCGTACAATAACATAGTAGAAGTGTATAATAATGAGTAGGCCCAGCCAAAGGCCAAATTTGGCCCTGAATCAGCCCGGTCAAATTCGAAACATGAACCAGGAAATTGGTCCTCACTCGTGGAGGGAATTGGTTCAGGGTCAATTCCTCTGCATCTAGAACCGTGACCTATTAGTTTCCTTTAAGAACCAGTGATTTTGATTTTGAACCTCCAAATATAGAAATATAAATAAATTTTTTTAACTAACACTTAGGGGGCTGTGCATTGGTCCCTCCCTCAATATCAATATCTGCATCTGATGTCTAGGCTTGATATCATGAAGTTGCAAATACGGGTGGCAAAGTCGTTAGGATCATCTAGCATCAAGCCATTTTCCATCAGTGCTGTCTGATAAATAAGCTGTGCAGTTTGCATTGCACCTTCATCCTGAAGAATAAGACACGTATTGCTAATTACATAATCTACATACATTTATCAATAACTTTTAATTTAATGCACACTTAGATAGTTTACAGAAATACGCCCAGACTCATTAACAATTTTACAGATCATGTCAATAAGTCAAATATAAAAAAATAATTTTTTTTAACTAACCGTTGGGGGGCTGTGCATTGGGCCCTCCCTCAACATTAATACCTACATCTATGTTGTTGTTAGAATAGTTTTCTTAGACTACCTGTTCTTAATATGGATTGCACCAAACCGTTTACCAAAAAAAAAAAGTTCATATTACTCCATCAAGATGATTACAATAACAAAAGAACTGGCAAACATAAAAAAATTTTATAGATCATGTAAATAAGAAAAGAACCGCCAATAGCAAAAGAAACAAACATACAATAACATAGTAAAAGAGTATAATAATGAGTAGACCCAGCCAAAGGCCAATTTTGGCCAGGAATCAGCCCGGTCAAATTCAAACCTTGAACCGAAAAATTGGCCCTAACTCGTAGAGGGAATTGGTTCAGGGTCAATTCCCCCCATCTAGAACCGTGAACTATCAGTTTCTTATCCAACCTGGTGATTTCGATTTTGAACCGCCAAATATAAAAAAATAAATAATTTTTTTTAAGTAACCATTGGGGGGCTGTGCATTGCCCCTCTATCAATATCAATATCTGCATCTTATGCCTAGGCTTGATTTCATGAAGTTGCAAATGCGGATGGCAAAGTCGTTAGAATCATCTGGCATCAGGCCATTCTCCATCAGTGCTGTCTGACAAATAAGCTGTGTAGTTTGCATTGCACCTTCATCATGAAGAATAAGACACGTATTGCTAATTACAGAATCTACATACATTTACCAACAACTTTTAATTTAATGCACACTTAGATAGTTTACAGAAATGTGCCCTGACTCATTAACAATTTTATAGATCATGTCAATAAGTCAAATATAAAAAAATAAATTTTTTTAACTAACCGTTGGGGGCTGTGCATTGGGCCCACATTAATATCTGCATCTATGTTGTTTTTAGTACAATAATCAAGGAAAGGACAAAAAGTTGGTTAAGGCTAATAATAAATAAATTCCAATTTTGATGCCAATCTTAGCATCATCATCAACAATTTCATAGATCATGTCAATAAGTCACTCCTTGATAGTTTTCATGCATTCTCAGATTCTTAGCCACTATTAGTAAGATTATCAAGTAATTCTTTAGTCAAGACAATAATAGCATTTGTCACAAGTCCAAACCATTAAAGAGGATGATCAAAGGTGTAGTTTTTAGTCACATTGGATAGTTTTCCTGTCAATAAACCTTCAGAAATCCTTAAATCATCACTTAATGTTAAGAAAGAGGATGAGATTATCGCAACAGCAATAGAGTACGATAGGAGCAAAAAAAAGTCCAGTGACCCACTGTCAACAAAATATTCAACGCAGAACAAAGTCAAAACAATAGAAGCATCTTACAGAATGATTTATCATCAAGTGTCTTCCATTGTTTAAAACTATCAAGATCCAATAGCAAAAGAAACAAGCATACAATAACATAGTAGAAGAGAATAATAATGAGTAGCTCCAGCCAAAGGCTAATTTTGGCCCGGAATTAGCCCGATCAAATTCGAACCCTGAACCGAAAAATTGGCCCTAACTCGTAGAGGGAATTGGCTCAGGGTCAATTCCTCCTCATCTAAGATCGTTAACTGTCAGTTTCTGTTCCAAACCTATGATTTCGATTTTGAACCGCCAAATATAAAAAAAAAAAAAAAAAAAATTAACTAACCGTTGGGGGGCTTTTCATTGGGCCCTCGTTTAATATCAATATCTGCATCTGATGTCTACGCTTGGTTTCATGAAGTTGCAAATGCGGGTGGCAAAGTCGTTAGGATCATCTAGCTTCAAGCCATTCCCCATCCGTGATGTCTGACAAATAAGCATTGCAGTTTGTATTGCACCTTTATCCTGAAGAATAAGACACATATTGCTAATAATAGAATCTACATACAATTACCAACAACTTTTAATTTAATGCACACTTAAATAGTTTACAGAAATGCACCCAGACTCATTAGCAATTTTATAGATCATGTAAACAAGTCAAATATAAAAAAAATAAATTTTTTTAACTAACCGTTGGGGGCTGTGCGTTGGGCCCACATTAATATCTGCATTTATGCTGTTGTTAGTACAATAATCAAGGAAAGGAAAGGAAAGGACAAAAAGTTGGTTAAGGCTAATATTAAATAAATTCCAATTTTGATGCCAATCTTAGCATCATCATCAACAATTTCATAGATCATGTCAATAAGTCACTCCTTGATAGTTTTCATGCTCAGATTCTTAGCCGCTCTTAGTAAGATTATCAAGTAATTCTTTAGTCAAGACAATAATAGCATTTGTCACAAGTCCAAACCATCAAAGAGGATGATCAAAGGTGTAGTTTTTAGTCACATTGGAAAGTATTCCTGTCAATAAACCTTCAAAAATCCTTAAATCATCACTTAATGTTAAGAAAGAGGATGAGATTATCGCAACAGCAATAGAGTACGATAGGAGCAAAAAAAAGTCCAGTGACCCACTGTCAACAAAATATTCAACGCAGAACAAAGCGAAAACGATAAAAGCATCTTGTAGAATGATTTATCATCAAGTGTCTTCCATTGTTTAAAACTATCAAGACCCAATAGCAAAAGAAACAAGCATACAATAACATAGTAGAAGAGAATAATAATGAGTAGCTCCAGCCAAAGGCTAATTTTGGCCCGGAATTAGCCCGATCAAATTCGAACCATGAACCGAAAAATTGGCCCTAACTCGTAGAGGGAATTGGTTCAGGGTCAATTCCTCCCCATCTAAGATCGTTAACTGATTTCTGTTCCAAACCTATGATTTAGATTTTGAACCGCCAAATATAAAAAAAAAAAAAAGATTTAACTGACCGTTGGGGGGCTCTTCATTGAGCCCTCGCTTAGTATCAATATTTGCATTTGATGTCTAGGCTTGATTTGATGAAGTTACAAATACGGGTGGCAAAGTCCTTAGGATCATCTGGCATCAAGCCATTCTCCATCAGCGCTGTCTAACAAATAAGCTGTGTAGTTTGCACTGCACCTTCATCCTGAAGAATAAAACACGTATTGCTAATAACAAAATCTACATACAATTGCCAACAACTTTTAATTTAATGCGCGCTTAGATAGTTTACAAAAATATGCCTGGACTCATTAACAATTTTATAGATCATGTCAATAAGTTAAATATAAAAAAATAATTTTTTTTAACTAATCGTTGGGAGGCTTTGCATTGGGCCCTCCCTCAAGATAAATATCTGCATTTATGTTGTTGTTTGTACAATAATCAAGGAAAGGAAAGGAAAAGAAGTTGGTTAAGGCTAATAATAAATACATTCTAATTTTGATGTCGATCTTAGCATCGCCATTAACAATTTTATAGATCATGTCAATAAGTTACTCCTTGATAGTTTTCATGCATTTCTTATATAGTTTTCCCTGCATTCTCAAATTCTTGACCGCTCTTAGAAAGATTATCAAGTAATACTTTAGTGAAGAAAATAATAGCATTTGACACAAAACCCAACCATCAAATAGGATGATGAGAGGTGTAGTTTTTAGTCACATTGGACAGTATTCCTGTCAATAAACCTTAAGAAATCCTTAAATCATCAATTAATGTTAAGAAGGAGGATGAGATTATCGCAACCGCAATAGAGTATGATAGGAGCAAAAAAAAGTCCAGTGACCCACTGTCAACACAATATTCATAGCAGAACAAAGCCAAAACGATAAAAGCTTCTCACTAATTGATTTATCATCAAGTATCTTCCATTGTTTAAAACTATCAAGACCTAGTAGCAACAGAAACATGCGTACAATAACATAGTAGAAGTGTATAATAATGAGTAGGCCCAGCCAAAGGCCAATTTTGGCCCTGAATCAGCCCGATCAAATTCGAACCATGAACCGAGAAATTGGCCCTAACTCATGGAGGGAATTGGTTCAGGGTTAATTCCTTTCCATCTAGAACCATGACCTATTAGTTTCTATTACGAACTGGTGATTTCGATTTTGAACCGCCAAATATAAAAATATAAATAAATTTTTAGGAAAAGTACAGAAAACCACCCTGTGGTTTCACAGTTTTAGCTTTTTAAGTACGTGGTTTTTTTTATACACTTTAAGTACGTGTTTTAGCCGTCACACACTTTCCAGTATATACGTCTAACACCGTTAACTTCACCTATGTGGTGCCTACACATCAGTGCCACATCATCGCCATGTCATGCCCACATCAGCGCCATCATGCCACGTCATTGCCATGTCAGTGCCACGTAGGACAAAGTCAACGGTGTTAGATGCATATACTGGGAAGTGTATGAACGGCAAAAACACGTACTTAAAAGTGTACCAAAAAAAACCACGTACTTAAAAAGCTAAAACTGTGAAACCACAGGGTGGTTTTCCGTACTTTCCCCTAAATTTTTTTAACTAACCGTTAGGGGGCTGTGCATTGGTGCCTCCCTCAATATCAATATCTGCATCTGATGTCTAGGCTTGATATCATGAAGTTGCAAATGTAAGTGGCAAAGTCGTTAGGATCATCTGGCATCAAGCCATTCTCCCTCAGTGTTGTTTGACAAATAAGCTATGCAGTTTGCATTGCACCTTCATCTTGAAGAATAAGATACGTATTGCTAATTACAGAATGTACAAATATTTACCAACAACTTTTAATTTAATTCACACTTAGATAGTTTACAGAAATGCGCCCAGACTCATTAACAATTTTATAAATCATGTCAATAAGTCAAATATAAAAAAAAAATTTTAACTAACCATTAGGGGGCTGTGCATTGGGCCCTCCCTCAACATTAATACCTACATCTATGTTGTTGTTAGTATAGTTTTCTTAGTCTACATGTTCTTAATATGGATTGCACCAAACCGTTTACCAAAAAAAAAGTTCTTATCACTCCATCAAAATGATAACAATAACAAAAGAACTGGCAAATATAAAAAAAATTTATAGATCATGTCAATAAGAAAAGAACCGCCAATAGCAAAAGAAACAAGCATACAATAACATAGTAGAACAGTATAATAATGAGTAGACTCAGCCAAAGGCCAATTTTGCTCCGAAATCAGCCTGGTCAAATTCGAACCATGAACCGAAAAATTGGCCCTAACTTGTAGAAGGAATTGGTTCAGGGTCAATTCCCCCCCATCTAGAACCGTGAACTGTCAGTTTCTTATCCGAACCGGTAATTTTGATTTTGAACCGTAAAATATAAAAAAGAAAATAAATTTTTTTAACTAACCGTTGGGGGCTGTGCATTGGCCCTCCCTCAATATCAATATCTGCATCTGATGTCTAGGCTTGATTTCATGAAGTTGCAAATGCGAGTGGCAAAGTCGTTAGGATCATCTGGCTATAAGCCATTCCCCATTTGGCTTTAAGCCATTCCCCATCCGTGCTGTCTGACAAATAAGCATTGCAGTTTGTATTGCACCTTCATCCTGAAGAATAAGACACTTATTGCTAATAATAGAATCTACATACAATTACCAACAACTTTCAATTTAATGCACACTTAAATAGTTTACAGAAATGTGCCCAGACTCTAACAATTTTATAGATCATGTCAACAAGTCAAATATAAAAAAATAAATTTTTTTAACTAACCATTGGGGGCTGTGCATTGGCCCACATTGATATCTGCATCTATGTTGTTGTTAGTACAATAATCAAGGAAAGAAAAGGAAAAAACGTTGGTTAAGGCTAATAATAAATAAATTCCAATTCTGATGCCAATCTTAGCATCATCATCAACAATTTCTTAGATCATGTCAATAAGTCACTCCTTGATAGTTTTCATGCATTCTCAGATTCTTGGCTGCTCTTAGTAAGATTATCAAGTAATACTTTAGTCAAGATAATAATAGCGTTTGTCACAAGTCCAAACCATCAAAGAGGATGATCAAAGGTGTAGTTTTTAGTCACATTGGACAGTATTCCTATCAATAAACCTTCAGAAATCCTTAAATCATCACTTAATGTTAAGAAGGAGGATGAGATTATCGCAACTGCAATAGAGTACGATAAGAGCAAAAAAAAGTCCAGTGACCAATGTTAATAAAATATTCGACGCAGAATAAAGCCAAAACGATAGAAGCATTTTTGTAGAATGATTTATCATCAAGTGTCTTCCATTATTCAAAACTATCAAGACCCAATAGCAAAAGAAACAAGCATACAATATCATAATAGAAGAGAATAATAATGAGTAGGCCCAGCCAAAGGCCAATTTTGTCCCGGAATCAGCCCAATCAAATTCGAACCATGAACCGAAAAATTGGCCCTAACTCGTAGAGGGAATTGGTTCAGGGTCAATTCCCCCCCATTTAAAACCGTGAACTATCAGTTTCTGTTCCAAATCGGTGATTTCGATTTTGAACCACCAAATATAAAAAAATTTAACAAACAGTTGGGGGGCTGTTCATTGGGCCCTCACCTAATATTAACATCTGCATCTGATTTCTAGGCTTGATTTCATGAAGTTGCAAATGCAGGTGGCAAAGTCCTTAGGATCATCTGGCATCAAGCCATTCTCCATCCGTGCTGTCTGACAAATAAGCATTGCAGTTTGTATTGCACCTTCATCCTGAAGAATAAGACATATATTGCTAATAATAGAATCTACATACAATTACCAACAACTTTTAATTTAATGCAGACTTAAATAGTTTACAGAAATGCGCTCATACTCATTAACAATTTTATAGATCATGTCAACAAGTTAAATATAAAAAAATAAATATTTTTAACTAACCGTTGGGGGCTGTGCATTGGGCCCACATTAATATCTGCATCTATGTTGTTGTTAGTACAATAATCAAGGAAAGGAAAGGAAAAAAGTTGGTTAAGGCTAATAATAAAAAAATTCCAATTTTAATGCCAATCTTAGCATCGTCATTAACAATTTTGTAGATCATGTCAATAAGTCACTCCTTGATAGTTTTCATGCATTCTCAGATTCTTGGCCACTCTTAGTAAGATTATCAGGTAATACTTTAGTCAAGACAATAACAGCATTTGTCACAAGTCCCAACCATCAAAGAGTATGATCAAAGGTGTAGTTTTTAGTCACATTGGACAGTATTCTTGTCAATAAACTTTCAGAAATCCTTAAATCATCAATTAATGTTAAGAAGGAGGATGAGATTATCGCAACCACAGTAGAGTATGATAGGAGCAAGAAAAAGTCGAGTGACCCACTGTCAATACAATATTCAATGCAGAACAAAGCCAAAATGATAGAAGCTTCTTGTAGAATGATTTATCATCAAGTGTCTTCCATTGTTTAAAACTATCAAGACCCAATAGCAAAAGAAACAAGCATATAATAATATAGTAGAAGAGAATAATAATGAGTAGACCCAACCAAAGGCCAATTTTGGCCCGAAATCAGCCCCATCAAATTCGAACCATGAACCGAAAAATTGGCCCTAACTCGTAGAGGGAATTGGTTTAGGGTCAATTCCTCTCCATCTTGAACCGTGAACTGTCAGTTTCTATTCCGAACCGGTGATTTCGATTTTGAACTGCCAAATATAAAAAAAAAATAAATTTTTTTAACTAACCGTTGGGGGGGCTGTGCATTGGGCCATCCCTCAATATCAATATCTTCATCTGATGTTTAAGTTCGATTTCATTAAGTTGCAAATGCGGGTGGCAAAGATGTTAGGTTCATCTGGCATCAAGCCATTCTCCATCAGTGTTGTCTGACAAATAAGCTATGCAGTTTGCATTGTACCTTCATCCTGAAGAATAAGACACATACTGCTAATAATGAGTAGGCCCAGCTAAAGGCCAATTTTGGCCCGAATTCAGCCCGATCAAATTCGAACCATGAATTTTTAGGATGAAGCATTTCTTGTATAGTTTTTCCTGCATTCTCAATATCATAACCGCTCTTAGAAAGATTATGAAGTAATACTTTAATCAAGACAAAAATAGCATTTGACATAAGACCCAACCATCAAATAGGATAATCAAAGGTGTAGTTTTTAGTCACATTGGACAATATTCCTGTCAATAAACCTTCAGAAATCCTTAAATCATCAATTAATGTTAAGAAGGAGGATGAGAATATCGCAACCGCAATAGAGTATGATAGGAGCAAAAAAAAAGTCCAGTGACCCACTGTTAACACAATATTCATAGCACAACAAAGCCAAAACGATAGAAGCTTCTTGCAGATTGATTTATCATCAAGTATCTTCCATTGTTTAAAACTATCAAGACCCATTAGCAAAAGAAACAAGCGTTCAATAACATAGTAGAAGTGTAAAATAATGAGTAGGCCCAGCCAAAGGCCAATTTTGGCTCTAAATCAGCCCGGTCAAATTCGAACTAGGAACCGGGAAATTGGCCCTAACTCATGGGGAGAATTGGTTCAGGGTCAAGTCCTCTCCATTTAGAACAGTGACCTGTTAGTTTTTGTTACGAACCGGTGATTTCGATTTTGAACCGCCAAATATAAAAATATAAATAAATTTTTTTAACTAACCATTAGGGGGCTGTGCGTTGGTCGCTCCCTCAATATCAATATCGATATCATAAAGTTTCAAATGCGGGTGGCAAAGTCGTTAGGATCATCTGGCATCAAGCCATTCTTCATCAGTGTTGTCTGACAAATAAGCTGTGCAGTTTGCATTGCACTTTCATTCTGAAGAATAAGACACGTATTGCTAATTACATAATCTACATACATTTACCAATAACTTTTAATTTAATGCACACTTACATAGTTTACAGAAATGCGCCCAGACTCATTAACAATTTTATAGATCATGTCAATAAGTCAAATATAAAAAAATAAATTTTTTTAACTAACCGTTGGGGGGCTGTGCATTGGGCCCTCCCTCAACATTAATACCTACATCTATGTTGTTGTTAGTATAGTTTTCTTAGACTACCTGTTCTTAATATGGATTGCACCAAACCATTTAACAAAAAAAAAAGTTCATATCACTCCATCAAAATGATAACAATAACAAAAGAACTGGACAATATAAAAAAAAATTTATAGATGTCAATAAGAAAAGAACCGTCAATAGCATAAGAAACAAGCATATAACAATATAGTATAAGAGTATAATTGTGAGTACACCCAGCCAAAGGCCAATTTTGGCCCGGAATCAGCCTGGTCAAATTCGAACCATAAACCGAAAAATTGGCCCTCACTCGTAGAGGGAATTGGTTCAGGGTCAATTTCCCCCCATCCAGAATCGTGAACTGTCAGTTTCTTATCTGAACCGGTGATTTCGATTTTGAACCGCCAAATATAAAAAAAATAAATAATTTTTTTTAACTAACCGTTGGGGGGCTTTGCATTGGCCCTCCCTCAGTATCAATATCTGCATCTGATGTCTAGGCTTGATTTCATGAAGTTGCAAATACGGGTGACAAAGTCGTTAGGATCATCTGGCTTCAAGTCTTGCCCCATTAGTGCTATTTGACAAATAAGCATTGCAGTTTGTATTGCACCTTCATCCTGAAGAATAAGACATATATTGCTAATAATAAAATCTACATACAATTACCAACAACTTTTAATTTAATGCATACTTAAATAGTTTATAGAAATGCGCCCAGACTCATTAACAATTTTATAAATCATGTCAACAAGTAAAATATAAAAAAATAAATTTTTTTAACTAACCGTTGGGGGCTGTGCATTGGGCCGACATTCATATCTGCATCAATATTGTTGTTAGTACAATAATCAAGGAAAGGAAAGGAAAAAAAGTTGGTTAAGACTAATAATAAAAAAATTCCAATTTTAATGCCAATCTTAGCATCGTCATCAACAATTTTATAGATCATGTCAATAAGTCACTCCTTGATAGTTTTCATGCATTCTCAGATTCTTGGCCACTCTTAGTAAGATTATCAAGTAATACTTTATTGAAGATAATGACAGCATTTGTCACAAGTCCCAACCATCAAAGAGTATGATCAAAGGTGTAGTTTTTGGTCACATTGGATAGTATTCTTGTCAATAAACCTTCATAAATCCTTAAATCATCAATTAATGTTAAGAAGGAGGATGAGATTATCGCAACCACAATAGAGTATGATAGGAGTAAAAAAAAGTCCAGTGACCCACTGTCAACACAATATTCAATGCAGAATAAAGCCAAAACGATGGAAGCTTCTTGCAGAATGATTTATCATCAAGTGTCTTCCATTGTTTAAAACTATCAAGACCCAATAGCAAAAGAAACAAGCATACAATAATATAGTAGAAGAGAATAATAATGAGAAGGTCCAGCCAAAGGTGAATTTTGGCCCGGAATCAATCCGGTCAAATCCGAACCATGAACAGAAAAATTGGCCCTAACTCGTAAAGGGAATTAGTTCAGGGTCAATTCCTCCCCATCTTGAACTGTGAACTGTCAGTTTCTATTCCGAACCGGTGATTTCTATTTTGAACTGCCAAATATAAAAAAAAAAAATTTAACTAACCGTTAGGGGCTGTGCATTGGGCCATCCCTCAATATCAATATCTGCATCTAATGTCTAAGCTTGATTTCTTTAAGTTGCAAATGTGGGTGGCAAAGTCCTTAGGTTCATCTGGCATTAAGCCATTCTCCATCAATGTTGTCTGACAAATAAGCTGTGCAGTTTGCATTGCACCTTCATCCTGTAGAATAAGACACATATTGCTAATAATGAATAGGTCCAACCAAAGGCCAATTTTGATCCAGAATCAGCCCGGTTAAATTCGTACCATGAATTTTTCGGATGAAGCATTTCTTGCATAGTTTTTCCTGCATTCCCAAATTCTTAACCGCTCTTAGAAAGATTATCAAGTAATACTTTAGTCAAGACAAAAATAGCATTTGACACAAGACCCAATCATCAAATAGGATAATCAAAGGTGTAGTTTTTAGTCGCATTGGACAGTATTCCTGTCAATAAATCTTCAGAAATCCTTAAATCATCAATTAATGTTAAGAAGGAGGATGAGAATATCGCAACCGCAATAGAGTATGATAGGAGCAAAAAAAAGTCCAGTGACCCACTGTTAACATAATATTCATAGCAAAACAAAGTCAAAACGGTAGAAGCTTCTTGCAGACTGATTTATCATCAAGTATCTTCCATTGTTTAAAACTATCAAGACCCAATAGCAAAAGAAACAAGCGTACAATAACATAGTAGAAGAGTATAATAATGAGTAGGTGCAGCCAAAGGCCAATTTTGGCCCGGAATCAGCCCGGTCAAATTCGAACCACGAATCGGGAAATTGGCCCTAACTCGTAGAGGGAATTGCTTTAAGGTCAATTCCTCCCCATCTAGAACCGTGAACTGTCAGTTTCTATTCCAAACCTGTGATTTCGATTTTGAACCGCCAAATATAAAAAAAAAAAAGTCATTAACCATTGGGGGGCTGTTCATTGGGCCCTCCCTTAATATCAATATATGCATCTGATTTCTAGGCTTGATTTCATGAAGTTGTAAATGCGGGTGGCAAAGTGCTTAGGATCATCTGGCATCAAGCCATTCTCCATCAATGATGTCTGATAAATAAGCTGTGCAGTTTGCATTGCACCTTCATCCTGAAGAATAAGACATGTATTGCTAATAACAGAATCTATATACAACTAACCGTTGGGGGGCTGTGCATTGGTCCCTCCCTCAACATAAATATCTGCATCTATGTTGTTATTAGTACAATAATCAAGGAAAGGAAAGGAAAAAAAGTTGGTTAAGGCTAATAATAAAAAAATTCCAATTTTGATGCCAATCTTAGCATCGTCATCAACAATTTTATAGATCATATCAATAAGTCACACCTTGATAGTTTTCATGCATTCTCAGATTCTTGGCCGCTCTTAGTAAGATTATCAAGTAATACTTTAGTCAAAATAATAACAGCATTTGTCACAAGTCCCAACCATCAAAGAGTATAATCAAAGGTGTAGTTTTTAGTCACATTGGACAGTATTCTTGTCAATAAACCTTCAGAAATCCTTAAATCATCAATTATTATTGAGAAGGAGGATGAGATTATCGCAACCACAATAGAGTATAATAGGAGCAAGAAAAAGTCCAGTGACCCACTGTCAACACAATATTCAATGCAGAACAAAGCCAAAACGATAGAAGCTTCTTGCAGAATGATTTATCATCAAATGTCTTCCATTGTTTAAAACTATCAAGACCCAATAGCAAAAGAAACAAGCATACAATAACATAGTAGGAAAGAATAATAATGAGTAGGCCCAGCCAAAGGCCAATTTTGGCCCGAAATCAGCTCGATCAAATTCGAACCATGAACCGAAAAATTGGCCCTAACTCGTATAGGGAATTGGTTCAGGGTCAATTCCTTCCCATCTTGAACCGTGAACTGTCAGTTTCTATTCCGAACCGGTGATTTCGATTTTGAACTGCCAAATATAAAAAAAAAAAAAATTACCTAACCGTTGGGGGGCTGTGCATTGGGTCCTCCCTCAATATCAATATCTGCATCTGATGTCTAGGTTTGATTACATGAAGTTGCAAATATGGGTGACAAAGTCTTTAGGATCATCTGGCATCAAACCATTCTCCATCAGTGTTGTCTGACAAATACGCTGTGCAGTTTGCATTGCACCTTCATCCTAAAGAATAAGACACATATTGCTAATAACAGAATCTACATACCATTACCAACAACTTTTAATTTAATGCACACTTAGATAGTTTACAGAAATGCACCCAGACGCATTAACAATTTTATAGATCATGTCAATAAGTCAAATATAAAAAAATAATTTTTTTTAACTAATCATTGGGGGGCTGTGCATTAGGCCCTCCCTCAACATTAATATCTGCATCTATGTTGTTGTTAGTACAATAATCAAGGAAAGGAAAGAAAAAGAAGTTGGTTAAGGCTAATAATAAATATATTCCAATTTTTATGCCAATCTTAGTATCGTCATCAACAATTTTATAGATCATGCCAATAAGTCACCCCTTGATAATTTTCATGCTTTGTTGAAGCATTTCTTCTATAGTTTTCCCTACAGTCTCAGATTCTTAACCGCTCTTAGAAAGATTATCAAGTAATACTTTAGTTAAGACAATAATAGCATTTGACACAAGACCAATCATCAAATAGGATGATCAAATGTGTAGTTTTTAGTCATATTGGACAGTATTTCTGTCAATAAACCTTCAGAAATCCTTAAATCATCAATTAATGTTAAGAAGGAGGATGAGATTATCGCAACTGCAATAGAGTATGATATGAGCAAAAAAAATTCCAGTGACCCTTTGTCAACATAATATTCATAGCAGAACAAAGTCAAAACGATAGAAGCTTCTTGCAGATTGATTTATCATTAAGTATCTTCCATTGTTCAAAACTATCAAGACCCAATAGCAAAAGAAACAAGCATACAACAACATAGTAGAAGAGTATAATAATGAGTAGGCCCAGCCAAGGTCCAATTTTGGCCCGAAATCAGCCCGGTCAAATTCGGACCATGAACTGGGAAATCGGCTCTATCTCATAGAGGGAATTAGTTCAGTGTGCATTGGGCCCTCCCTCAATATCAATATCTGCATCTATGCTATTGTCAATGCAATAATCAAGGAAAGAAAAGGAAGTTGGTTAAGGCTAATAATAGATGTATACCAATTTTGATGTCAATCTCAGCATTATCATCAATAATTTTATAGATCATGTCAATAAGTCTTTCTTTAATAGTTTTCATGCTCTGTTGAAGCATTTCTTGTATAGTTTTCCGTAGCTCCCTGTATTCTTAGATTCCTGTATGCTTTTTGAAAGATTATCAAGCAATACTTCAATCAAGATAAGAATAGCATTTGCATAAGACTCAACCACCAAATAGGATGATCAAAGGTGTAGTTTTGAGTCACATTGGACAGTATTCATGTCAATAAACCTTCAGATATCTTTAAATCATCAATTAATGTTAAAAAGGTGAATGAGATTATCGTAACCGCAACAGATCATGATAAGAGCAAAGAAAGTCCAATGACCCACTGTTAACACAATATTCAATGCAGAACAAAGTGAAAATGATAGAAGCTTCTTATAGATTGATTTATCATCAAGCATCTTCCATTGTTTAAAACTATTAAGATCTAATGGCAAAAGAAACAAGCAGACAGTAACACAGTAAAAGAGTATAATAATGAGTAGGCCCGGCCAAGGGCCAATTTTGGCTTAAAATCGGCCCGGTCAAATCCAAACTAGGAAGTGGGGAACTGACCCTAACCCATAAGGGAATCGGTTCAAGGTCATTCCTGCCCATGTAGAATCATGCCAAATCGGTAGTTCTGATTTCGAACCGCCAAATATAGAAAAATAAAATTTTTTAACTAATTGTTGGGGGGCTGTGCATTGGGCCCACCCTCAATATTAATATCTGCATCTATGTTGTTGTCAATACAATAATCAAGGAAAGGAAAGGAAGTTGGTTAAGGCTAATAATAAATGCATACCAATTTTGATGCCAATCTTAACATCGTCATCAACAATTTTATAGATCATGTCAATAAGTCTCTCCTTAATAGTTTTCATACTCTGTTGAAGCATTTCTTGTATAGTTTTCCCTGTATTCTCAGATTTCTGACTGCTCTTTTAAAGATTATCAAGTAATACTTTAGTCAAGATAATAATAGCATTTGACACAAGACCCAATCACCGAATAGGATGATCAAAGGTGTAGTTTTTAGTCACACTGGACAGTGTTCCTGTCAATAAACCTTCAGAAATCCTTAAATCATTAATTAATATTAAGAAGGAGAATGAGATTATTGCAACCGCAATAGAGTATGATAGGAGCAAAAAAAATTTTAGTGACCCACTGTCAACACAATATTCAACGCAGAGCAAAGTGAAAACGATAGAAGCTTCTTATAGATTGATCTATCATCAAACATCTTCTATTGTTTAAAACTATCACGACCTAGTGGCAAAAGAAACAAGCAGATAATAACATAATATAAAGTATAATAATGAGCAGGCCCGACCAAGGACTAATTTTGGCCCAAATTGACTCGGTCAAGTCCAGGCCAGGAACCAAAAAATTAGCCCTAACCCGTAGGGGGAATCGGTTCAGGGTCGATTCCTCTTCATCTAGAACCGTGAACTGCCGGTTTAGGTTCCGAACCGACGGTTCCAATTTCGAACGCCAAATATATAAAATAAATAAATTTTTTTAACTAACCATTGGGGGCTGTGCATTGGGCCCTCCCTTAAACTCAATATTTGCATCTATATTGTTGTCAGTACAATAATCAAAGAAATGGAAGGAAGTTGGTTAAGGCTAATAATAAATGCATACCAATTTTAATGCCAATCTCAGCATCATCATTAATAATTTTATAGATCATGTCAATAAGTCTCTCCTTAATAGTTTTCGTGCTCTGTTGAAGCATTTCTTGTATAGTTTTCCTTGGCTCCCTGCATTCTCAGATTCTTGTGAAGACAATAATAGCATTTGACACAAGACCCAACCACCAAATAGGATGATCAAAGTCGTAGTTTTTAATCACATTAGATAATATTCCTATCAATAAACCTTCAGAAATCCGTAAATCATCAGTAACTGTTAAGAAGGAGAATGAGAATAACCGCAACAGAGTATGATAGGAGCAAAAAAAATAAAGCTCGGTGACCCACTATCAACACAATATTTAATGCAAAATAAAGTGACAACGATATAAGATTCTTATTGATTGATTTATCATCAAACATCTTCCATTGTTTAAAACTATTAAGACCCAATGGCAAAAGAACAAACAAGCAGTAACACAATAGAAGAGTATAATAATGATCAAAAATCCCTAAATCGTTAGTAAATGTTAAGAAGGAGAATGAGATTATCACAACCGCAACAAAGTATGATAGCAGCAAAAAAAACAAAGTCTGGTGACCCACTATCAACATAATATTCAATGCAGAACAAAGCAAAAACGATATAAGCTTCTTATAGATTGATTTATCATCAAGCATCTTCCATTGTTTAAAACTATCAAGACCCAATGGTAAAATAACAAGCAGGCAGTAATACAATAGAAGAGTATAATAATGAGTAGGTACGACCAAGGTACAGTTAGCCTTACCCTAATCCTTAGGGAGAACAGGTTCAGGGCCGATTCCTCCCATCTGGAACCGTGAATCTCTAGATCTAAATTGTTAAATATAAATTTTTTAAACTAATTGTTGGGGGAGAGGAAAGAAGATAACCAAAGCAATCAGCAGAGGACTGCAAAATGGCTTAAACATAGCAAAAACAGGAATTAAAAGTCATAAATTTACTCTTATAATAGAAGTATGGGTAAGAGTAATATACATGACTAACAATAAAAGACAAACAAAAGGGGAAATACAAGAGAATATGAAGAAATTTTACAAAGAAACCATAACTAGATGAGTAAGCTTAGATCTGCGGGTGCACTTTGATCTCCGCCCAATCTGCTTCTCCCTTTGCATAGTCTAAGATCTTACACAAAGTGAGGGATCATCATTCTTATCTGGATCGACAATTTCTTCTGCTATTTTCTTGCTCTATTGATTTTTTTTTCCTCTTTCAAACCACTATAAAGTATGATAAAACCCATACTATATTGAGATATGAACTCAACTAAGTGATATATGAAAAAGGCAATAAAAAATTAGGTTTTTGGTCAAAAGATTTACTAAAAACCATCCAAAACCAGAAAAAAAAAAGATGGTTGAACAGTGACTAAGAAGAGGCAGATAACTCTGTCTATCTTTTTAGTTCTTCTAAGGCAGATAGCAATAAAAGGATATTCCATGACTTCTAATGTACAGCAAACTAAATTGACATGGATACATCATATCCATGTGGGACCTTCTAATTTCTAAAATTAATCAATACTATAGTTTGTTTTTTTTTTTTTTTGAAACATCTAGTAGGTTAGTTGTTAGATTAGAGGGGAAGGATGGGTAGAGTGGGGGATCGAACCGCCCACCTCTACAAACTCCTTTAACACCCTTATCACCACAGCCGAGGTGTGGGGATATACTATAGTTTGTTGGATTAAAACAATAAGAACATATATTTACTAGATTTATTTATTCTTAAAAAAATTTAAATATATTTCTTCACATGTGTATTTTTTGTCTAATACTTTCGATATTAAATAGTTATAAGGATTTCCATAATTTTAGGATTTGGCTACCGAGTTAATTTACAAGGGGATAAAACTCTTCAACCATCTGATTTCTTCATACATAAAACTCGAATTCAAATCTTATTTAAGAAAATTTAGCCTTGTTGCCATTTAAATCAATAAATATTGATAATTAACTATATATTAATTATTCTTCATCATATATATATTATTGGGAAAAGGTGCATTTAGGTCCTTAATGTTTAAGCCAAGGTTTACTTGGGCCCTAAAAATTCAAAAAGGACGAAAAACACTCCCAACGTTACAATAATTAGTCCAATTACATATAAATTAACCTAACTGTTAATTTTAAATACTCTTGCCGTCAATCTCCTCTTCCACACCGTCACTACACTCCCCAAAATCATCGCCAGTTACTGCTCTTGTATCTTCACCACCACCAACTGCACCAACAAAAACAAACCGATCCATAAGTGTCTTTTTTATTATTGTTATTATTAACCCCAAGAGATAAAAGCATTATTTGCACCAGTACAATTAGAGAAACCCAACTCACCGCCGCCACTACTAAGCTAAGTTCTTGCCATTGAAGCAGAGTCATCAACTTCAGAACCCGAGTACGTCGAAAAAGCTTGAAACCCAGCTATTGCCTTGAGATCTTATTGCTCGCTGAAGTAAGCAGCAGAACCATGGTCATAGATGTCAGTAAGAGATAAGTCTCCTCCACACTTTCACCATCATAGACACTGTCTCCGGCTGCTCTGTTGCCACATTGGATACTTGGTGATTTCTTGGGGTACTTGAAGTCTTATGTAATGTGGTATGAAGCATCTCCGCCTATATAATGGTTGTTGAAGTCTTAATTTCGTTCCTGATATAATGGTTGTTCCACCTGATGATGATTATCTCCGCCATGTAATTGATTCAATGGCTTTGTATGTTTTGGATGGAGGATGTGCTTTTGAACAAGCTATCATGGAGAGGGGTCGTAGGAATCCTCTTTTTAACTTTTTGTTTGAGCTTGGATCAAAGGAGCACACATGCTATGTTTGGCGGCTCTATTCTTTTGCTCAGGTGAATTTTACATGCACAGATGATATCTTTGGAGTTGGTCATTCTTAAAAATATCATAGTTTTCACTCCCAGCATCATGTATGATTATTTGCTTTATGCTAATTCTTAAAATATTCACATCTGTAACTTATAAGATATTATTGTTGTTTGCACATTTTCATATTAGTTTGGGAATTTAAATTGTTCAGGATTTGTGGAAATGCAGGGTGATACTCTTCAAAGATGGCGAACAAAACCTTTTATCATGATAAATAGTAGTGGAAGGTAAATTATATTTCCGTGGTTTTTGTTCAAAGATTATTTCAGAAGGCTCATACAATTTCATGACCATTGTACTGGGGAATAATGATGATATGCCAAGTTTATTTTTCTTTTTCCTTTAGACGGATGCCACCACCTTTACCCGCAGTGAAGAGCCCAGAGCATGAAAAGGAGTTTGGTAACACATATGCTGCAGGAAAAAGCAGGGTATTTACATCACTGTGATTTCTGGAAGTGATGAAATAATTTCTATAGTGTAATTTTCCTTACTGATTTGTACTTTTGCAGCGTGTTGACCCAGAACGGACCCTGACTGATCCGTAGAGGGATAAGTTTGAGGATATGCTACATGCATTAACATCAGAAAGAAGTCAGATAAAGGATGCTATGGGTTTTGCCCTGGATAATGCTGATGCTGCAGGAGAGGTCCTGCTTCATACCAGCATACTTAATTTCATTTTTTTTAATACTCTGCTTGATCGTTTGCTTGAGCTCTTATGTATTTTTTTTCAAAGCATTTCTTACAGCCGCCGATCAAGCCACCAGCGATGTTAGATATTCTTGTGGGAGGGAAATGAATGTTGCAGTGCTCAAAACTTAGGTGCTTGACAGGCAGTGGTGAGTTTTATAGTCTTGTGTTAATGCACCATTTTTGCTGTTGATGTTTTAGATAATCTATGAAGATTAGCAAGAAGAAGATGACGATGATGAAGTGGGTTTTAATGGTAGCAGCTCAATGTAAACGTTTTGAAACGTTTAAAATTAACGGTTATGTTAATTTATATGTATTTGGACTAATTATTGTAATGTTAGGAGTGTTTTTTGTCCTTTTTGAATTTTTAGGACCTAAGTAAACCTTGGCTTAAACATTAAGAGCCTAAATGCACATTTTCCCTATATTATTTATCCCAAAGTTAATTGTCTTTGCTTTTTTGCCCTTTTTTCTATAGTC
The DNA here is from genome assembly GCA_949634005.1 of Mallotus japonicus. Lineage (NCBI taxonomy): Eukaryota > Viridiplantae > Streptophyta > Magnoliopsida > Malpighiales > Euphorbiaceae > Mallotus > Mallotus japonicus. The sequence continues at coordinate 27,848 of CATIWK010537103.1, forward strand.
GGTCCAATTTAATTAGTTCAATTAACATTTAACACTCCCTTTAATAGTCTGTTTATCAACATATATAACTACATATATATACCCATAACACGACACGAAACTTATATCACACATACATTTTTCTTGTTCTTGATGACCATGTTGCCACCACAAACTCCGGCCTCCACCTCAATATCCTGCGTACGGCTATCCTCGGTGGTTCCTGGGACGGTCACCAGAAACAAGGACAAGAACCATGAGCTAACAAACATGGACTTGGCTTTGAAGCTTCACTACATTAAAGGTGCGTGTTTCTTAACAGCTGAAGCAGTTAAAGACTTGACCATCTATGAGTTGAAGAAGCCGATGTTTTCATAGCTAGCGTTGTACTATACTACTTCAGGAAGGATTAGTAGACCTTTCATCAAATGCAACGATGGTTGCACCAAAAAAAAAAAAAGCAACGATGGTGGTGTTAGGATTGTTGAAGCATTTTGCCATGAAACTATAGAAGAATTTATCGCAAATAATGATGATAATTTAGATTGTTTTCTTCTCGCATATAATCAAGTTTATCTGAATTAGTTAGAGTTGAGTGAATTTTAAATATTGATAATTTAGATTAAAAAATAATAAATTTAGTGGTTATAATTTTATTTTATATTTTTTATAGTAAAATATATGCATAGTAGGCTATTTATCGTTACATAGTTATTTCCTTTAACTTAATTTCTTAAAAAATTCTTCAGAAAAATGTTCAATTTCTTATGCTTTTACGAGCTAGAAAAGTAGGTACATATGAGTGTGAGTAAATCAAATTACTTAAATAAAAAAATTTTAGCTCTTTTTGACGACAATTTTTTCATCGTCTATAGCTATTAGCTAGCTTATCACTTACCATACTATGAAGTTAATTAAAGTTCTTGAGAGTTGAGAAAGCTTTAATCTTTCTGATAGAGTGTGGTTGTATGAATGCCGGCAGTATTCATTTAAATTGCGTATTATTATAATTAAAACAGCCAACTTCGAGCGTTTTATACTATGTAATTATTTATATTAATGGGAGTCACCCGTCTGTAATTGAACATGTAATTATTATTTATATGTAATTATTTATAGTAATGAGAGTCACTCATTTGAGTATATTATGTTTGTTTAGTAAATGAATAATATAATTTAAGCAGTTTTTTTTTTTTTTTTTGAAAAAAATGGCAAAACCAATATTAATTATATAATAACGCTAGTTGTAGCTAATGAATTCTAGATAAATTGGTCTAAACTGAGACATCTAAAATCTTTGATCTGTGATAACATCAAAAATTAAATCCTTACCTAGTTACAGTTACTTGTATTTGTCAATTATTCATTAATGGGTACTGCAATACAAAAAAGTTGGTAAAATAAATTATAATATTAGTTTAATTAATTCAATTTGGGAGATTCTTGCCTAGACTGGGTGTATATACTCCCAATGGTAGGATTTAAAACACAAGACACATGTCTTATTTTAATCAATGAAGTTACCAATATTTTGATATGTTGTCTTAAATCCTACCATTGGGTGCAAAACACTCAGCTTAGGTAAGAATCTCCCATTCAATTTAATAGTTTTTTTTTTAATTTGTTGACTTTATATTTTTTACTCCAGTGCAGTGCAAATGACATGCATTTTTTAAAATGTATTATGGAGATGGAGTTTCAAATCCTACCCTCTCAAAACTAACAAATCTGACACTAACATACTCACTGATCTATCTATGTACATAATTTAAAGTGAGTGAATTTATAACCGTGGATGCCAAATTTTGTTTCTTTTGAGTGCTAGATTGAAAAATACCGATGAGCTTTTATTATAAAATTTCAAGTCAGAATGCAAAACAGAAAAGATAGATGAGACAAATGTGGGCTACTACATTTTGGCAAAAAGGCCAGACAAAAGAAAAAGGAAATGATAGTTTTGCTATCTAAATTTACAAGGAAATGATAGTTTTGCTATCTAAATTTGGTGATGTTAGTTTGGACTTGAATTCGGCCCAAAACCTATTTGCTGATCCATATATAAATTCATTAATTATGCAAATTCTAAAAGGCAAGTAAATGTTGCTTTTTTTCTTAACATGGTCCTCTAATTAAAAGAGATCACGGGAGAGTGAATATTTAAACTCATCACTTCTATTAATAGGATAAATTACGATTTGCCTCCTGTGTTTTGGTCCAATACACTACTTCATCCCTAACATTTGAAAAAATATTTATTCATCCCTGACATTTGCTTTTTTTATCACTCATTAGTCCTTCTGTAGGGATGAAATAGTACACGAAAAAGCAAATGTCGGGGATCAATAAGTATTTTTTCAAATATCGGGGACGAAATAGTGTATTGGATCAAAATACAGGGGGCAAATCGTAATTTACCCCTATTAATCTCTTAATTTCGTGATAGAATAGCAAACTATTCAGACTTCTACTAATGCTATATTAATTTCGTGATAGAATACTAAATTATCCGTCTTGATAGGCGGGCTAGAAAACATATATATATTTAATGTTGCTTTCAACGCATACAGTTGTTTATAAGTAGTATGCTACAAGCAAATACACAATCAACTTTAAGCGACAATGACATGTAGACAATTATATAAATTCAAAGATAGTGCAACGTCTAATTTATTAAAGTAATAATCATAAATAATATACGAATTTAAATATAATTCGGTCATGTAATTATGACGCAATCACTATAATTTAATATAGAAGTCTTTGATTTGAGTCCCTCTATTTTCCATTTACATC
>CATIWK010537122.1:0-14262 GCA_949634005.1 Mallotus japonicus
AGCCATAGTGCTCTCTGTGTGGCTTTAGTTCTGTCACAGATTCCATAAATGCCCCTAAACTCTTCGTTTTCTCTCTCGATTTCTTCCTACTAGCTGAGCAGATCACACAAAGATCCATAAATCTTACACTCTCTGTATATATATCCGCCAATCAATCAATCGAATCTGTGTTATTATCTAATTTTAATGCTTCTTAAATTCGATCGATCATCAGTAGAGAATTAGCTGCTCATGGAACGGATCGTCGGCGGAAAATACAAGCTCGGTCGTAAGATCGGCAGCGGTTCCTTCGGTGAAATCTATTTAGGTCATTGTTTTTGCTAAGCTTTGACTGCTTCTGTTTTTTTTCCGGTAATCGGTGTTTGGCTCTTATTATCATTTCTTTTGTTGACCTTTTTCAGCTACACATATCGATACGTTTGAAATCGTCGCTGTTAAGATCGTAAGTTTCCTTTTTTTAAAATTTAATATAATTTTAGTCAATTTCGAGACAAGAGTTCATGATCTGATCATGTAAGCTAGAACGAGCTTGTTAGATTTTTTTTTTAATTTTGATTTTATGTGTGTGATTTTGCAGGAGAACAGTAAAACAAAGCATCCGCAATTGCTATACGAAGCTAAATTATATAATCTTCTTCAAGGAGGCAGTATGTGATGTTTTAGCATTGTTTATTCTATTACTTAATTATTTATTATTATTATTGAATTTTGTTTTTCTAGTTTAGTGAAGTTTGCTAATTCTTAAATTGTTATTTATAGGTGGTATTCCAGGTATAAAATGGTCGGGCGCTGATGGAGAAGATAATGTACTGGTTCTTGATTTGCTTGGGCCTAGTCTTGAAGACTTGTTTGTCTATTGTGGAAGGAAGTTTTCATTAAAGACAGTGTTGATGTTAGCTGATCAAATGGTAAGTGACTATGGCTCTACACGCTCCTTGTTTTGCAGTGTTTGCGGTTTTTTTTCTCTCTTAACTCTTTTTTTTTTTTTAAAGATAACAAGGATAGAATATGTGCATTCTAAAGGATTCCTGCATAGAGATATAAAACCTGATAACTTCCTCATGGGTCTTGGTCGAAAAGCAAATCAGGTTTTGCGATGTTTTCTTTGTTTGTCTTGCGTCAATCTCCCCCCTCCTTTTTTTTTTAATATTCATCTGAAGATTATATTGCGTGCATCAGGTTTACATAATAGATTTTGGCCTTGCAAAAAGATATCGCGATGCCACAACCAATCGTCATATTCCGTATAGGTAATCTTGCAGTTTAGTTTGTTAAACTTAGTTATAATTGAGTTTCTTAAGCCCATATGATCTTGGCCACTTTACTATTCCTGATGCACTGTAGAGAGAGAGAGAAGGAATTTAAATTATTTTCTAGCTGATGTGATGTGATGTTCTGTTCCTCACCATCTGGTTTTTTCAGGGAGAACAAAAATTTGACAGGAACTGCACGCTATGCTAGTTGCAATACTCACCTTGGGATTGGTAAGCAATAATACATTATATTAGATTTTGATATCTGTTCATCGATCTATCCGGGTCTTCATGTACTCATGCATATGTATCTTCAAACCTCCCTGTAAATATTTTTCATTTTTGTTAAAGCAAGCCCTTATTTTGTCTCATTTCTTGTTTTGTTTTGCAGAGCAAAGTCGTCGGGATGATTTGGAGTCACTGGGCTATGTACTGTTATATTTTCTGAGAGGAAGGTACATTGCTATGCCTGCTGGACCTTTTTTTTCCCGCTTTTACTTTACTTAACAATGTCAGTAATATAAGCCTCTTAGCCTGGGAAATTTTACTGTGTTTTATGCTGAAGTGCTGGGATGGTCAAAATAATGGGACACTGAACTTTTTTTCTTTGAGCTAACTTGAATTTATGTCTTCAGCCTTCCGTGGCAGGGTTTGAAAGCTGCCACAAAGAAGCAAAAATATGACAAAATATGTGAAAAGAAAGTATCAACTCCTATTGAGGTGAGTGTCTACTATCTAAGCATGGTTTCAAGAGATCATTTTATGGAATTTCATTTAAAATCTGCTTCTCTTGTTTTTAGGTTCTATGTAAATCTCATCCAGTGGAGTTTGCTTCATACCTACATTACTGCCATTCACTGACATTTGATCAGCGACCTGATTATGGGTTCTTGAAGCGCTTGTTTCGAGATTTGTTTTCTCGTGAAGGTAACTAATTCTTGATGTCAATAAGGTTGGTTAAAGCCAAAAAAGATGTTAGGGCAAATGTTATACCATAATCCATTAATCCTTGAGGTCAAACCATTATATGTTTTCAATTTTGACAAGCGTTGTTTTTAAATGCATTCTTGAAACTATACTTCTTGTTTCATTCTCATGCATGCAAGTTGCCTAGAAGAAAAAAGAAAAAGGAAAAAAAAATAAAAGAAAGGGACTGACATTTCCCTATTTTTGAGACTTATTCATCAAAGAGATGATTTTAGTTTAATGTCATTCTACTTTTGTCTTTCTTTGTGGCAGGGTATGAATTTGATTATGTATTTGATTGGACCATCATGAAGTACCAGCAGGCACAAAAGAATAGAACTCAACCTCGTTTATCTGTTAGTATTTTTGCTACATTCTCACAGTATGTATTTTTATTTGGCTATATTTCAAATTGACCTTTAACATTTTACAGCCAGTTCCTGGGGCAAGTAGCAGTCACGTAGCGCCAACAGATATGGAAAACCATCAAGGTTAGATACTTCTGAGGTTCTATGTGCATTTCAATGACTGAATCTTGTAATTTGAGTCACCTTTTAAAACGCATGTGTTTAGAAGAAGTTTTGGAAGTTCACTGCAGTGGCAATACTACTTTTCAGTTTAGTTGCATATGGTACATAACTTGATTGCTTTACAGTGAGAAAATGTTCCAAAACAAGCCTACATACTTGAAATTCTATCTCAATCATTGAAGCTGGAAGTGAGGGAACAGTAAAATTGCCTCACATTATTAGATTATCTAATTTTCCACATAACCATCAAAATTTAAATTCTATAATTTCTTTTATTTTTTCTTGTGATAAGAATTGCAATTCTGAGGCAGTTATGCACAGATCATTGGTGAAGGCTGGGGTTTTGGTTATTGATGGTGCTATTATTTAGATATTAATAGAACCTGGTGCTGAATAATTTTATTCTAAAATGCAATAACATTGCTATTAGTTCCAAATGGCAGGAAGCAATAATGCTCCATATTCCACTGATATCATGCGATCAGCTGGTCCTGGTGTACGCATGCAATTTAAATCAGCAATGGGCAAGAATTTGAGCTCTGATAATCATGTTGATAAGCATGTAAGTTTTGCTTTAGTTCAATCAAAACATAAAAGAATTTTAAGTACGATAAGTGTATTCTTTATATATGATAGGTTTTAATACTTCATTTTTCTGTATGAATATATTGCCAGTTGAAGGTGATTTTTCTCATTTAAAGGTTCATTTTCTTGTGGAGATTGATCTCCTGCATTTTCCTAGTAAATTTGTCAGAGAACAAAAGATCAATGACCTGAGCAATTAATTTTGTAGGTTGTCAATGATGCACACATACCCTCCACGTCATTCTCACTTGCTGGTACCTCAAAAAGAAATGCCCAAAAATCTGTTTTGCCCACTGAAGCTGCAAATCCTATTCAGGGGCACAGCAGCAAAATTGGCCCTTCAAATAGCTGGATCTCTTCCTTGCAACGAATTCATTCTTCCAAGTGATCACTGTGGTAATTTTTCTTACCATGTGTCGGGAGCGTCTAAAGTGGGATATTTGCTGTTGGAAAAGCTGTACTGTCATGTTTAGCAGTATGGCTGACAAAATGTTGTGCATTATGTTTTATCAATGGATCTAAGCAAGAAGAATTTAGTGGCACATCTACTGAAGGCAGCAAAATGTTTGGTGAATGGCGTTATGCTTTCAGCTAATTGTCTTTTAAAAAGTTTCCATCAATGCATTTATGGGGATCCACTGTGCTTTTTTTATCAATGATAAGCAACTCTCATTATTCTCTTGAGGTATACAAACACACTGAAAGCTGGGTCCCAATGTTGTACATAGTTGCCAATTGCCATGAATGGCTTATACAAATACTGTATTTCCGGTTTCAAGTATTGTGAAGCTTCTGTCCCTCCCCCACCCCCCCAACTTTTCATTAGGCGAGCATTTTTTTTTTTTTTATTTGGCTTCATTAAGGTTCTGAGTTTATGGTGTGCTCTTTTACTCTCTTGTTGTCATGGTAATGGGCTTTGACATCTCCAGGAGCATTTTCTCTTCAATAATAAACTTCCCGTTTTCTAATGTAATTACTGCTTTTACGGTTACTGTGCTTATAATTCATTATTATGTCACATATGTGGTTCCCCACCCTACAGGGGAATTTTTGAATCATTTCTATATTTGCCTTTTCTTTTGACTGGGGTCTATTAACAAAACTTTCAAGAACTATTTTGAGGTTAGTAAACTGATCTTTTGTGGGTCCATGGACTGCCATACATTACTTCAAACATATTTTCCACAGGAAAAATGTTATGCCTCAGGCAGCACTACATTTAGAGAAATGTAAGAAATATTAATTATTTGCCATGCATTAAGATACACGTGTTGGGCATTTGTACATATGATCATGTCATGTTAACCTACTTTTTACATGTTGGTAATCCAACTTTTTGAAATTGTATTCTGGTTTTTCTAATGGGATTTCTTTTGATTTTGTTCAATTGATTCCTTATTCCTAAATGTTTTTTCTTCCTTTTTTGTAAGGCCATTTTCCGAAAATACTGAGGTAACAGAAACAAATTCTTCTTTACCCTTGTGATTTCTTGTGGAATCACATAATTGTTACCTTGTTTTCCTGACTTTGGATATGAATATTGTTGTTACTTATTGTAGCAATAAAATTGTAGAAGAGGTCATCTTGTGGAACGTTGTACTGTCATATTTTGGGGATCTTTTGATAGATGTATTTAAGATATGTAATTTTCAATTTCATTTCAGATCTCATGGAAGAGCAGGATGGTTTTGTACTTGATCTTCATGTTTCAGATCTTCTACATGCATACGTTGTTCTAAGAGTAGAAAGATTTTGATTTGGAAATGAGGAATCATCCCCTTGCCAGATTTTCTTTGTTATTATGTCATTTTTACATGCAAGGATAGAAGAGCTTCTATCATTCTGATCACATTTCTTAGAACAATTTTGAACAACACTCTCAATTGTCAGTTAATACCTTGTAACTTGCAGGATTCTTTTTGTTTAACAGCATTGCCTGAAGGAACGAATGTAATAGGGCATATCACTCGGGATGGCATTTCAAGGTCATAAAACAGAGTTCTGGATTGTCACTGATGCATGTCTAGGAGCGCACTACCTGAATGCCAGCTGGAGATAAAGGTGTTATAGCATTACTGGGTTTTGTGCGATTGTTTTATGCGGGTCTGGAACTCTGCAGAATGCTTTTAGCATGCATGCACAGTTATGTTGCTTGCTTATTGCTGATTTGGAATATGGAATTGGTTATGCTCTTTTGAAGTAGAAGTTAGTTCATGCTATGCTACAGTCAAGAGTTTAAGATGTAATAATCGCCATCCAGGCTAGGTGTTTTTGATGATGCTGCAAGGTTCAAGCCAGCAACATTATTCAGTTAATTCATATGATTTTAATTTTAGCTGCATGCCAAAGTTGTTGGATGAGATGTAGTGGTGGGACACTCGTTCATTTATTAGGAGTATTCTTTAGACTGCCTGGTTGATATGCGGTAGATGTAAAGTTTTAGTATGGAAGTTATGATACGTGGTAGATCCAGAGTTTTGGGATGGAAGTTATGATATGCAGTAGAGTTTTGGGTTGTCGCTAGCTTGGTTAAGTTGCACGATATGTTCCAGGATCCTTCTTCAATTATTGTGGCAGTGATATTGCTTCTTTTTTTTTTTTTTTTTTGAGGTTTTTCAACTAGTGAAATGATTGGGCAAAACTTTCAAGAGTAGGGCAATCTGGAATTTCTCTGGTTGGGTTCTTGATCACTATATTCCTCTATGGACATTTACTATGCTACCTTCAGGTGCGCTGTATTCTTTGGTGCTACAGTAAGCATGGAATAGTCAGCTGCATGTTATGAATATTGTAGTGTGGTAATTGAAGATCTTGAACCTCAAGGTGTGTTGCTAGTGGTTTGATGTGGTTTCTCTATACGTTTCAATATAATTCTATGCAAGGCCTTCAAGCACTTCATTCCATGTTGAATATTGTGATGATAAGCCTCTTTTTGGAAATGTCAGTTGCTTTCCTACAAATGTCGTGGTTAGAATTTTGTGTGTAGTGATGTTGACGTGTATGATTGTGCTGAGGTTGGGGCACAGTCAGCGGGTGGCTAATATTCTCCCATGTGAAGGGGTCCCATTTCTGTTGCAGGTCATCTATCCGTTCAATTAATCTCCTCTGTATGCAGTATAAAATGAATATGGCAAAGAGAGGATATTACATCCGTAGTAATTATTGGTTGAAGCAGCAAAGAGAAATGCATAGCTTCTTTATAAATAAGGAATTTCTGGAAGGTAGGCTTGCTTTTCAGAGCCATCCATGTGATTTGCTGTTTGATTTTCTGATGCTCTTTTTATCAGTTTAACTAGCTTCCCTTTCTTGGGTTTAGCTGCCTGTCTCTGGAGTTATATCATAGCTAGTCTCATCCGTATAATCTATTAGCTAAAGGAAAAAAAAATGCAGTCACAAAAAATTAGGTTCTTGGTCTAAACTGTTTTTACAGGTTAAAGGAAAAAAAAAGGCTCTTGAATTTTTTATGGGAAGGAGTGGATCATCTACTGGCCTCCTGGGTTAGGTACTTCGTCGGAACTATTGTCTTCGGCCGTTGAATACTTTCCTTTACCTGTCTTGAGCAAATCTGACCCACAACAAAATAAGATAAAGCAAAAAATAATATCAATTCTCACCAAATAAAAGCAAAAATAATATATACATTATGAATATGATGTTCCCCCACAAATTGTACAACTTTGAAGACGTTTGTATTTAGCACAAGAAAGGTCCTGTTGATTCAAGATGTCTGAACCGTCTGTGCAACGTGTCTGCAGTAACAGTTCAACGCTCAAAATTTACTGCATGCACGCCATGTCCATGGAGGAAGAAGGCCGCTTACACTTTTGAATGATTTTACGATGCAACTTTCACTAGACCAGTCACTTGTGGTATACAAAAATGGGTCTATCAAATCCAACTTTGCTGCCTGACAAGGCTGAAGAGATGACGTCAACTTTCCTAAAGCCAATCTGTAAAATACACCTATCAGAAATAAGAAACCACAAAACATATATGTTCTATACAGTCAACTTTTATACTAGAATAAACGCCAGAAACAATACCTTATCTAGAAGAATTTCGCTAAAACAATGTGGACGGAATATGATGGTTCGATAATTCATTGATGTTGTCTGCACAGTTCAAAAAATAATATCTCAGCGAGGAATAATAATCATGCCAACCACCATAAATATTATCTCAGATGCCCGACCAAAAGATTTGGGATAGTTTTTCGAAGAACTGCTCAAAATAATTCTAAAAAGAAAAGAGAAAAACTACAAGCACTTGGTACTATATTCACAAAATATTTATTGTTGTATGGTTTCTGCATAAAATCGAATATCAGGAAATGCATGTTAAAATTATATAATATCTGAAAAAACAGGAAAATGATGCCTGTATTCTGACAGCTATAAATTTGATAATGAATCCCTATTGCAATACCTCAGAAACACTCCGATTATTTTCATATGACCGCCAAGGTTGAGGTTCAAGCACTAGAATGCCACCCTGCTTAAAATAATTGTCTTAGTAAAAACTCAGATGATATTTATAACATAAGGTGATAGATACTTCATTCAAATTACCGGACGGAGAAGTCTCCATATCTTTGAAAATAAAGTAATTAGTCCATCATCACCCCAGTTCAAATGAATCCACTTTGTCACACTCAAACTGCAAAAGGGACAAATGTATTACACCACATAATCACATTAGGAATCAAATGCATAGGAAAAGATATAAAAATACTATATTCTTTTGCATAACATAAAATATTGCTGAAACTTAATGGTGCCTTAAAGGCAGAAACAAAAAAGCTTGAAGAACTGAAACATTCCAGGAGGCAGGTGGTAAGTCAGCATGCATGCCGTTCAAAAAAAAAAGGTATCATTTAACATCATTATAAACAACTTTAGTTTTATTCAACTTATATAACTAAGATCCACAAAGGTCCTTAGGGAGATGAATTCATGATAAACACATAAAGAAACCAAAAAGAAAAGGAAGTGATAGGGAGGAGGATTGAAGTACACTAGATTAATCAATTACAACATTCCTGGAAATTTAGCCTTATACGAATAAAAGAAACATTATCACACAAATGAGCAACTTACCAAAGAATTGTATCATACTGCTCCTCTGGTTGAGACCGACTCAGAACAAAATTTTCTTTCCGGAAAGAAACAATATCAAAGAGATCCCTTTCTTCGGAGCGCGAACCATCTTTTGAAATCTCCCCTCTCTCAACTGATGATGGAGCTTCAGAGTCCGCTGCGGCCTCCAGTTTTGAAGCCTTGGCACTAGTCTTCCCAACACACCCTGCTCTTACAAATTTTCTCAAGTGCCAATATGCATCTGCGATCCGATCTAGAAGATGAAAGCAGACTCATAAGTCGATAGGTTAATAGGATTAGAGACAATATACACACATAAAATTAGAATGTATGTATATAATTTCAAAACGCAGTACCGCACCACTAGCATAAATCAATATATATATATATATAAATCAATATATACTGAACAATATAATAATAAGAACAACAGAAGCACATAGTAATGTAAAATGTAAATTGCAATGGTGAAACATGTAATTAGAGGATAGTGTATACCAGAGTCAATGTCGATTCCAAGTATTTTCCGGCAATGAAACTTGATGGCTGTAGAATTAAAGAGGAAGAAAACGATGGATGGTTAATATTAGAATGTTATAGCTAGCCTAGGTCATAAAAAAATTAAAAAATGTTATAGACCAGATGCAGATTAAAAAGGAAAAATGAAGAAGAATACCGATCTGAATGGTGATAATGCCGCTATTGCAGCCAATGTCGAGACAGTCTTTGCCTTCAAACCATTCCTTGTTGAAAACCTTAAGTCTTGGATCTTCTTCTGTACCTTGAGCGATCTGTTATCATTCAATTTTCAATTTTTCAATTTCGAAAACCCTAACTAAAAAATTTAAAAAAAAAAATGATTAGAAAGAAAATTACACGATAACCGTAATAGTTTCTGTAATTTCCGAATGGAAACACTTGTTCTTTCCGTTTCCGCTTTTTGTTATTGTTCTTCCTAATTTCTTCTGTTTTCTCTTTATCATTCTTCTCCTCCTTCACTATACTATTATTGCTGTTATTATTATCATTATTATGACTGTTATCTTCGCCTTCTTTTCCTTTTTCTTCTTCTTCTGCTGTGGTTGCAATATTCTTGTTCTTGTGTTTCTTGTGCTTCTGCTGCTCTTGTTTCTCCTTCTTTTTCTTTTTCGCCTTCCTCTCTTCTTCTTCTGTCATTTCTTCGTCTCAATACAGAGGAGCTCTACTACACGCCCAAAACCAACACAGACAGTTAGGGTTTATCGTTGCGATTTATAGCTTCGCTTTTTTTTTTTTTTCCTTTTGTAAACCTCTCATATGATACGACGCCGTGTAGTCGCTCATAAATTTTAATTTTTTTTATTTTAATGATTTAGTAGTTAATAATTAAAATTTTTTAAGAATTTTATTTACTCTGATCTATTATTGTTGCCCTCAAAATTTGTATCTATAAGCAATAATTTTTTTTTTTCTATCTGCCGTTTTGTTTAGCCTGATCTGCCGTTTTGTGTTAGCAGCAGTGCTTGTCTCTGCCCCTTATCACAGCCAGGCTAGTGTAAAAGGTCAGGAATTCAAACGCACTACTTATCCCTCTTGAAAGTTTTCACCACTATCATATCATGTAGTGCAAGAGAGATTGAGAGAGACCAGCCGTCCACTACTCAAAATTGAACTGCTTGTGCAATCCCAGATATTGCCTAGAGGCATCATCATCGTCTCAATTTCAAACCAGAAGTATCAATGATATAAAAAGACAGTAGCCTCCAATGTGCCTAAGCCAACATTAAAATGATCCTGCAACTGCAAGCCTTGAATTGATACAATTATGGTGGGACTTAAAATAGAACACCCAATCTAATGAATCGTTTCTTTTGAAGATTTCCACCACGACAACAATCAACATGCTTGTTACAACATCTCATGTAAATCTTTATACATGCTTACAAAGTTGCTTCAAACAAGCGGCTTAAACACGAGTCCACAATTTTGCAAGAAATAGAATATATTTTTCTCAACAAAGAAATATATATTAGCATCTCTAACTTCCTTTCACTTCTGCAAATCTCCGGCCGATATGTTTATTGCTGTGGTCATTGTGAAAGAGTATTCTTTTATCTACAAAATGGGATTTCTGTCATTTATCTCACAGGTGATAAATTTTCACAACCATTTTGACCTAACATTCGAAAACTACCATTGGATGCTTCGTATATTGTTGCTCATCTAAAAACTCACTCCAATTCCTTGAAAAAATCAATGTTGTCTACAAAAACCTGCAAAAAGTGGGAGGAAAGCTGTAAACTTTAAATAAAAAGTAACAAAGGTAGAAGTTTCTCATATTATTCTTATCAAACAAAAGTGGATGACCAAGCTAATCAAACATGAGAGCATATTTCAAATTAAATAAATTGCAAGTTGCAACCATGGTATGCGTGCAAAACTATTGATACGAGAGCTACAAGCAAATTTTACATCTTGAATCAAGAATACCAAATTGCGCTCTTTAAATAATGCCCGTTTCCCATTACACATAAGCAGAGTTTCAAAGACAGTGAAAGGAAGAAGACAACAAATAGAACTGAAACACTAAGCTAGTTTTAGCATTACATAAGCAATTATTCTAGGAAACATCTTAGTTCTTAGTCTCACACACTAGCAGCCATGGTTTGGATAGGCATAGACTCCAAAAGTAAGATCATTTTTATAAGTGATATTGCATCAAGAATTGCACATAAGAAGTGATCTAGAAATGTGTATTGCTAAATATTTGGGTCAAGCATATTTATTTTTTGCAGCCTTCGCAAGGCAAAGACTAGGTAATCAAGTTATTCTTGCAACTCTATTCCAACATCATTAGTTCAAAAAGGGGAAAATCATTTTCAGCGAGCATAAAGACAGAAAATCTTGAAGCCATACCGTCTTCCAACCATCAGGATCCAAGCATGCTGTTATCTTGGTGTTGATGCCGGGTAATGGTCCAGGCTCCCGAGTAATCTTCCCACCAAAGAGTTTGATTCCTTCTGCAGTTTTATAGACATCATCTGTGCCTATTGCAATCTGTTATGCAAATGAGATAAGAGCCAAATAGACAAAATTATTATCTATTATTTTTCTGGTAAGTAAAAAGTTAGCATGCGGAGGAACTTTCCAAATTAGAACGAATGGCACATACACAGTGTACTATTATGAGAACCTCAGCATAGTGGAAGAAAATTCAATAATGAAAGCAAAAAGTTCTTACTTGAGCATAAGCATTTCCTTTGTCATATTCAGTGACTCCATAGTTGTATGTCAACTCCAGCACAGCATTTTTATCTTCAGGACCATAACCCATCATTGCTATTGTATACTAATAACAGCAGAGGAAGGAATAGGTCAGTTTGCATCATTAAACAGCTTTCAGACAAGCGTTGCATTTGATGATGGGACATACTTTGAAAGCCCAAATCAGTCATCCAAAGGCAATGAATAGAAATAAAATCTCACTCTTGCTAATGAACTTTTTCTTATATTGATTTTCATTGTCCTAGTCACAAACTCACAATTCAAATGGCAAAAATCTCTTTATATATGAACACTTGGACAATGACAAGAAATCTATATATCAGAGCAGCAACATTGCTTTCCACTACACAAGCTACAATTCCTTGATATAGTTTCAGCAAAGTAGCTAGTATCTTCCCTCGCTCAGTCTTCAAAAAAATAAGTTCCCAGAAGAAGCACAAAAGAAAATACACCAGCAAATCTAGTCTAAAAACTAATTCAAATAAACTAGTTTATCACAAAATATGCCTATGATCCAAGGATATGCTGTAATTACCTTGTATTCTGGATTATCCCGTTTGCGAAGAAGCTCCATGCCAAAAGCCTAACTCACAAAGCAGGGCACAAGTTTATCACTGTTTATAGGACATAATGAAATTAAACAAAGCAGCAAGTACAGGTTGCTGATTGTTTGGTCCAACCTGTAATAATTCCCACCTTCTCATAAAAATTGATAGAACGATCAAGATCACCAACACGAAGCATGACCTGACAAAGGGGCTCAGGTGTTGGTCCTCTTTCCAAAAGTTCAAATTTGTAGCCATCAGGATCTTCAATAAATGCAATCACTGTACTGCCACCTTTAACAGGACCAGGTTCTCTAGTTACTTTGCCTCCCTTGGCCTTAATGAGCTCTACAGTCTTGGCAACCTGATAAAAAAGTGAAACCACTGAATCCCAATTAGGTTTGTTCCAGGACAAATGTTCAACAGACGGTCTAAGATGCAAAAACTAAGTGCATAAATTACAAGACCCAATTCATGTACAACAAATAGTCGATACAAGACCTAAGCGAATTTACAATAGTTAGAAGGATAAGGAAATCAGCTCTTATGTAAAACCTACAGAATACAGAAAAAAAAAACAAACTGCAGCAGAAGGGGAAACTTCAATTAAGGAAACTTACATCCTCAACAGCAATTCCAAAATGTCCAAATGCAGTTCCAATATCATATTTGTCAACCCCATAATCTGACAAAATTAGATAATCAGCCATAAACATAAGTCCTGGGGTGAGGATTACAAAATCTATGAAAGAAAAAGTGCATTATGCCAGCTTCAATTTATCAGTCTACCCTTTTAGAAGTTCATTGCGTTAGATGTTGAAAAAAGGTGATATAATTAGAAATAGTACTGTAACTTATATCATACTGTAAGTGAGTTCAATAACAAAGTGGGAATCTTCAGGTCCATATCCAAGAAAAGCATTTGTATATCTCTCCTCCGGAATGTCACGTTTTCTAAGAAGCTTCATCCCCAAGCACTCAGTATAGAATCTGCAATCACCAAAAAAATTTTGTTTAACTACCAAGTTTCTTGCCATGATTAGAAACAAACACTTGAGCTGCTATAACTTAAGGAAATGACACAACAAAGTTAAAGTTCAGTCGAATTTGAAATGACATAACAATAACATACTTAATGGTTCTGTCCAAGTCCCCAACACGGTAAACCACATGAAGCATTCTTCGCTTGTCATTTTTGGCCCATTCTAGAGCACTTTCTTGGGAAGCAAATGTGCTTGCTTGTGCCATATTTCCAGCTGCAGACACTACAAGACCATTACTACTGCTGCTGCTGCTGCTGTTCTTTCCCCTCCAAGATTTAGAAGAATTTTTCAAACCAAAGAGGTGTGATTGTGAAACAGCTGCAAACATGGTACAAGGAAGGAATGATAAAAAAAACAACAAAAAACAATAACCAATAGATAAAATAACAATTACATAACATAAGAAATCAATTCAAATCCACTGCATACAATCAACAAAAGCCCAATGTAGACAGATTGTATTATTATTTACATATTTTCTTTCTTTTTCACAAATTCATACACTAAATTCTTTTAAAATTAAAAAAGAAAAAAATCAAATCAATGAAACATGAATACATGGAATCCGTGGTTCTTTGCTGATAAAATTGAAACTAGCAGAGCTAAAAAAAAGCAAGTAATTTCTATAAAAATAAGCAAATAAAATAAGCGAAAGAGCAAGTTTACCGGTGCCGAGATGAGCGAATCTGCGAGAGGAAGAAGAAGTGAAAGGGAAGAAAGAAAGAGAAGGAAAGCGGGAAGCGGTATTGATATTAGTAATAGTATTACAGAATCTGAAAGAGGTGAGGGAAGGCCGAATTGAGGACGCCATAGGCAATATCCTCACCATCACTTAACAACAGGAAGTGAGCTCAGCTTCACAGACACAGTGAAAGAGATAAATATTTGTTGTTTATACAAAGAAATAATGATGATGATATGTGAATATTGGAATAGAGGCAGGCAGGCAGAGGAGAGGCCTTCCTTTATTTTTGGTTTTG
>CATIWK010537163.1:0-11331 GCA_949634005.1 Mallotus japonicus
AGAAAAGATAGAAAATATCAAAAATTGAGACATACCCATTGCAAAGCAATGTTTTTCAAGTTTCAAGAAGTCTTTGAAGCTGAATCTCGCCATATGAAAACAAATGAGTGATTAATGATATAGATGAAAAGACAGTGTATATTGTATGTATGTATAAAGTTCATTTGATAGGAAGCATGTTGAAGGCCCTGGAAATTGAGTTCTTCCTTTTTCCATGTCTGCTGTTTTGACTCAGAATAGGCTTCAAGCATTTTCACCTTGCTCCTTGAATCTTCCAAGAGACTCCCAAGCTCTTTTATCTTCACCTCAAGCTCTACTCTAACATCCTTGGCTTCTGTTTCCATTTGCAAGCAATGAAGTTTGTGTTTCTTTTTGGCTATTTCGAACTCTTTCTTCAATGTTGAAAGTTCAATATTTAGCCTCTCCTCTTTCTCTAATTTGGTGGCATCTTTCTCTTCAGCTTTTCTTTTCTCATCTAATTTTGAATTCTTATGTTCATGCATTCTTTGAGCTATTTCTAATTCTCTCTTCAACACTGTAAGTTCAATGTTTGCTTGCTCCTTCTCTTTGATCAATTTTAACACATCTTCGCCCCCATTTTTCCTTTCTTTATATTATAGCCAACCACACGTAATGTTGATTGACCTTTATATAACAAAGACCTTTAGGCAAACAGAAACAGGGAATGCTAATAATCCACCTATTATGAGATAACATAAAACTTGCAATTAAGCTCCAATATGATTGAAAAAGGTACAAAAGTCCAAGAAGTTCTGGACCATGGGATAAAAGAGAATGCAACATATTAACTAATACCATAAGCTATTCAAGGAACTCTATTAGAAAAATAAACTTTTAAGTGGTTGTATTTGATAGATATACTAGCAACCTAGTGTCGAGAATCAATATTAGCAAGTTCTATTTGTAGCTTTTCAACTTCCCGAGCCATGGAAACCATGTTCTTCTCCATTGCATGTCGCTGCTCCAACAACTCAATGTTTGCCTTCTTTTCCTAATCAATAGTAGTCCCGAAATATATTAGATCTTGAATTCAACAATTAATTTGATGGTTTTTTACAGCTATGATGCTGATATAAGGTATTAAAGCCAAAGGCAGAACAAAAAGAACATGTATCAATGGAAAGAAATTTAGGCACAGACTTAGCATGCATAAGCTCATGGTACAAGCCATCAATCTTATCCCCAAAATAGGAATCTGTTGATTATCAACTTGCAATCTTAAAAGGTCCTCCTTCAGGGTCTGAATTTGCTAAATCAACTAATAACTCTAAAGTATAATCAGAAAATGAGAGCAGTGTCCAATTTCTCTACATCTAGTATGCCTCTGCATCACATATAAATTCACACCTAAAAAATTTTAAGATAATCAATTCATGCAATAGCATAATAATCATATATGTAATCACAGAAATGAATTCATTTTCACAGTTCCCTTGCTTGGTGGCTAATTTTAGCAAAGTCTTTAACCAAACGCTAGTCAAGTCTTTAACTATTTGTTTATCTTCATCTTCCTTGTCATCTCTTCATATCACTCCCCTATCAAAATCGTGTCGTTTCGACCTGTGCTTAGTGTGTCTGCTTCATTTTTACTTTAAACTTGCGATCTTGTGGTCGATGATAGATCTTTGCGTTAGGTGGTTGAAAATAGGGCATCGTTACTGAACCATGTTTTTATTTTTCCTTTAAATTCACTGGAATCTACAACAGCAAAATCAGATGTTATTGTGAAATTGCTAAGAAATTGACATTTTTAACGGATGGGCCAGAAGATAGTTCTTCTACTCATATCAAATAAGAACATAAACTACAGAGAGTGAAATACAGTAAGAAAAAGAGATAGGAGAAGAACAAATAAAAAGAAAAAGGAAAAAATTAAGAAAACGTATCATACAACATGGTAAAAAAAGGGAGGGTAGACTCACCTGAGGAAGAACCAATTGCTAGCGATGAAGGAGAAACACTGACCGACCCTTTAAATCATCGCCGACCCTTTCTCAAAGGAAATACAGTCAGCGCTAAAGGCATCAAAGATGATAAGAACGGTGTTGAGAAATCGAAGAGAGGAAGAAGAGAAGAGAAGAGATGGACCTTTTTGAGGAATAAGAAGAGAGAAGAAACTGAAGAGACAAGGATAGAAGAAACTGAAGAGACCAAATGTAAATAGAAAAGAAAAGCAACGGAAGGGGAGAAACCTAAACAAAGGCAAAAATGTAGAAGTTTTGAGCATCCACGTGTAGAACCTTTGACCATTCACGTGGCCCTATACTGATATAGCTGATCCCAAGTGGCAAAATTCATGCACTTGGTTATTAGATTTTTATATAGATATTTTAAGACTCAATTTGGCTCGATTGGCTCAATGGAAAACTTGAGAACTAGTCTTGTAGGCCGGCCTTTCTATTTTTAAAAGTTCATTTAAAAAAAAAACCATCACTTGTTCAATTTTTTTAACAATTAAAAGGTTAAAGAGAGTGCAAAATCGAATCAATGACTTCACCTTACAATATTTATTACCTGAGCCACTAGGCTACAAAGGAGGACTCACTTATTCAATTTGGTA
Organism: Mallotus japonicus; assembly: GCA_949634005.1. NCBI lineage: Eukaryota > Viridiplantae > Streptophyta > Magnoliopsida > Malpighiales > Euphorbiaceae > Mallotus > Mallotus japonicus. The sequence continues at coordinate 2,582 of CATIWK010537163.1, forward strand.
TGAGCACAATTATAATTTTTTATTAATATTTTTGTATAAAAATATGTCATTTCACATTAAAATTTTTAACTTTTACTCTGCCAAATTAATCTAATATTCTGGTATATAATTTTTATTTTGGTCATATTTTATTCTTTTGATGTAACATAAACTTGTGTTTGATATTTAAAAAACTAAAACTCTTTAGATATATATAGGGTGAGGATTTTTGCACTCCACCCATTTATTTTTGCACTCCTCTTTTTGTGTTTTGGAATTTCATATTACATTATTACCCTTTGTTTATAATGTTTATTTTTTCATTAACTACTATTCTCAAACTATACTCTTTTTAATTTTTTATCTAAATTTTCTATTTAATGTTTAAAATTATAAAACTACTTGTACTTGAGCTTACATTTTTTTTTTTGCATTAAATAAATTTAGCATAGTCAATTTTTTTTATAGCACTTTTTACCTTTTTATTTGTTTAGACAATTATAAAGCTTGCACCAATTATAAAAAAAAATAACAATCCTTTTTCACTTTTTATGAATAGCTTTTTAATATCATATGCACATTATTTTACTTTTATTTTTCTTATCATAATTTTTTTAAATAATATAAAAATAAAATTACATGATTAAAAACATATATTATAAAAATTTAATGAAAATTCATCATATAAAAGACTGTTGTAATTTTAATTTTTAAGATAAGTGTTATAACATATTAATAATAGAAAAGTAAGTGCTATTTTTTTTATGAGAGAGACTTTTCATAATATAATTTAATTAGAGTATTTATTGGGATATATTTGATCTAAATTACATGTAAATTGATTTTAGCTCTATTCATTGAATTTATGAATACTTTGTATATGATGAGTTATTGTTTAATTTTTACAATGATCTTTTTAATCACATAATTTGATTTTTAAATTACTTTTAAAAAAATGATGATAAAAATAAAAAAAATAAATCATAAAAAATAAAAGATCTCTTATTTACTAATTGCTGCAAATTTTACAATCAAGATAAGTTAAAAGTTAAAGAGTACTTATAAAAAAAATAATTGACTTTATTAATGCAAAAAAAAAAAAAAACTCAATTACAAGTAATTTTAAAATGTTAAATATCAAACAATGAATTTGGAAGAAAAATGGAAAAAATGATAGTTCAGTAAGTGTAATTAATAAAAGAATAAAAATTTTCAATAGAGGATAGTTATGTAATTTATAATTCCAAAAAAACAAAAATGAAGTGCAAAAATCAATGGGTGGAATGCAAAAATCTCCACCCATATATATATATATATATATATTGCAAGAATATGATAATTGATTATCATACACATCATTTTCTTTAATATTATACAACTTTTGTTTTCTTAAAAATTGAAGAACTTTCAGTACTATTGTTGACAATGATATTTTATTGGATTGAAAAATTGTTTAATTATAGGAATTTTTCAAAAATAATCAAAAAATGAAAAAAAAAAAAAACATTTTAAAAACATGATTTTTGTCTTTCAAAAATATAGTCTTATTAATAATTATTTCAAAAATATGGTGGCTGTTTTAAATCACCAAAATAACCAAAACAACTAAAACAACCAAATAAAAATAACCACGAAAACAATTAAAACAATTGAAACAACCTAAACAATAATAAAAAAAAAAAATCACAACACACGTCCACCAAATCAACGAGAACCCATGAATTGGCAAAAATCTATCAATACCCATAGCACCAGAAATACAAATCCAAAAACAAAATGAGAAAAAAAAAATATCAATACCCATAGCACTATAAACACAAATCCAAAAACAAAATGAGTAAAATAACTCAAATTCAAATCAAAAAATCACTCATCAAATTAAGAAACTCATGAATTAATTAAAATCTATCAACACGTATAGTACCAGAAACATAAATCCAAAAATAAAATCAGAAGAACAATTAGAAACATCAATGAGAATGAAGTATGATTGAATGAAGTGTGACGATCTTCCTTCCTTTGCGATGAGAATGGAATATGTCAAAGATAATCTCCTATTCATAATTTATTAGTTTGTTACATAGTGTTTATCCTGTTTGTTGTACCACTGCTCTTGTATATGTTTGTATTTAAATACTTTTTCAAGAGTTAATACATGATTAGTTTTTCTAATCTCCAAAACAATTCTTGATATGGTATTAAGGCTACAGTCCACAAAACACAAATGACTACTTCTACAACTACTTCTTCTTCTTCTTTGTCCATGACAATTACTAACACTATCACTTATTTTCCTTCTCTAGCCTCCACTACAATACCTGCACATATTTAGCAAACCTTCTCTATCAAATTAACTTCCAAAAATTACATTCCTTGAAAACTTCAATTCGCTCTTTTATTAAATTATTATAACCATCATACAATCATCAATGGCAACGAAACCCTTCATTTTAAAGAAATACTCAATACAACAACAAATCAATCTATCATTAATCCCAATTATACAGCTTGGTTCAATAAAGATCAACTTCTATTCTCTTGGTTATTGTCTTTAACTACAAAGGATATCTATCCTCAACTCATTGGTCTTAACAAGCCTTAGCAAGTGCTTATGGAGTCATTGGACATGGCCAAAGGACTCAACTCCACATTAAACTTTATAATCTCTCCAAAGAATACAAACCTCTCTCAATATCTCTATTAAGCCAAAGCTATTGTTGACTCCTTGGCCTTGGCTAGGCAGCCTATCTTTACATTAAAGTTCAATGCCATTGTCTTTTGAAAGCTTGGAGCTGAGTATAATGGCATCATTGGAGCCTTGTAGCAATGTGTCGAACGTTCCTCATTCCATAAACTTCATGCTCAGCTCGTTGCCTATGAATTACTCTTGAAATCTTAGGAACCACATGTTCCTATGGCCAATGTTGTATAATGCATCAACCTTCCTTAAGCTACAAGTAGCCCGTGTCTCTCCTTCAATAATAACCAAGGCTAATAGGGATAATGCGGTGGTCGATAAGGCTATCCTTTTACTGTGTGTTAGATTTATGGGTTTAACAACCATACAACCCTTGATTGTTGATAACGTTTTATGCTACTTTTACTCCTCGTAGTCATTTCATACTGAATTCTCCATTCAAAATTTTTTTGAACTCTCTAAACAGGCTGTAAGCAAACCTATCAGAGTTACCTTCGTCCATTGGCTTGCTCTCAATACCTTCCATCGATCAACAAACCCAATGGTCTGGTCACTGGTGTAACACATCACATCACTCCTGATATGTTCTCTCTTAGCATTTTAGATGAATATAAAGGTAAGGACAATTTGCTAATTGGAAATGATTATGGTTTGGAAATTTCTCATATTGGTAATAGCGTCTCTCCTCTTTTTTAAACATGCTTGCTTTGAATAATGTATTACATATTCCTGCCATCATTAAACCTTTATTATTCGTATAAAAATTTTAGAAAGACAATCAATTTTTTTTGAACTCCATGCTGATCATTGCCTTATTAAAGATTAAGTTTCCAAGAAGATGGTACTCGAAGGAATGACTGAGCTTATATTTTATAAGCTCTAAAGTGCTCTCTAAAGGCACAAACTCACAAATGTTATAGTGTACCTTGCAAGCTTGGAGGATTGGCATGTGAGACTAGGGCATCCAATAAAATGCCATGTTCATCAAATAAACTCTCACCAATAAATGTGAAGCTTATTGCTTAGGAAAACTTCATCGAATTTCTTTAGCTTTAATAAACATCATAGCATTAAACCTTTAGAATTAATCCATTAGGATGTATAAGGTCCAGCACCCTTGTGTTCCTCTTTTGGCTTTAAATATTTTGTTATTTTAATAGATGAATACTCTTTATTTACATGGTTATTTGCAATTAAATGCAAAAGTGAGGTTCCCATAATTTTTCACAAATTTCAATTGATGGTTAACAATAATTTGATTGCAAAATCAAAAGCATTCAATTTCGATTGGGGTAGGGAATATCGTCCTTTACCTGCATTTCAAAAATAATGAAATTATTCATCGAGTCACATGTCCTCACACTTATGAATAAAATGGCACAACTGAGAGAAAAATTCAGAGCATAGTCGACATTAGACTTGCTCTATTGGGGCATTGTGGAGTCACATTCAAATATTAGAAATTTTCTTTTGAGATAACCATTTTTTTAATAAATCGAATGCATACTAACTCATTGAACAATCACATTCCCTATCAAATTTGTTTCACAAAGTACCTAATTATTCATTCTTTAGAATTTTTTATTGTGCTATTTATCCTCTTGTACATCCATACAATAACCATAAATTTTCTTTGTGCTCTAAATAGTGTGTGTTCTTAAGTTATTCTCCCTTACATCTTGGTCATAAATGCTTAGACAAAAATAATGACAAAATTTATATTGCACGTCATGTTCAATTTGATGAACAATTGTTTCCTTTTCACTAAATTTTTAGACTTAATAAAAATTTGGATGACCCGCCAATCACTATGTCTTCTTTGCCTTGGCTACAGTTAACATGTTAACTCCCTATGGATCACCATTGCTTGGCTTCTTTAGGTACTGCTCTTAACTCAAACAATTCTTCTCCTCCATCTCTATCTCCTCAATCCTTATCTCACACTCTTACAAAGTCTATCACTACACTAACATCACTTGCCTTATCCTCACCAACTAGTCCTAGTCCACTTACACCATCCAAATCTTATCCAGGAACCAATATCTACAATCCAAAAGGACTAAAATTATTGTTTAAACTCCATCCCTTTGGACCAGACACAATAACCACCCAACTCGCATTTCAACCTTAACATACACATCAAATGCAAATGCATCCTTCTACTCTTCAATGGAAACCAACGGCTCATCATACTATAACCACCCAATCTGATACCTCTACCGTCTTTGCAACTGCATCCTCCTATAAACAGTAATATTATTGGCAATCAGTGGATTTATAAAATCAAACAAAGGTTGATGGAGGTATTGAAAGATTCAAAGTTTGTTTAGTAGCTCAAGAGTATGGTCTCAACTATAGAGAAAATTTTGGTCCAGTTGTTAACCTAATGACTATTCAGATGGTTCTTTCAGTGGCGGTATCCTCATGGTTGGATAATTCGTCAATTGGATATGAGCAATGCATTTTTGAACGGCAAGCTAGAAGAAATGGTGTACATGGTACAACCATAAGGTTTTATTGATAAAAAAATTTCACATTTTGTCTGTAAGTTGAATAAGTCTTTCTATAACCTTAAACAAGCACCACGTGCTTGGTATCAAAAACTCAGTAATTGTTTACTCTTTCTTGGATTTTTGGGTTCCACTACTGATTCGTTACTGTTTATCTACAACAAGGATCAATGCACTTATTTTTTGTTATTATGTATGGATGATGTCATTATTACAGGCAATGATCACAAGCATGTTCAGACTCTTATTCATTAATTGTCCACAACTTTTTCTCTTTGGGATTTAGGCAATTTCACTACTTCCTTAATGTTCAAGTTTGCAAGTGTATCAATGGTATTCTTTTGTCTCAAAACTAAAATATTTCAAATATTCTCAAAGATGTAGGCATGACCAATTGCAATGCTTACTCTACACCTATAGTCTCTGGCTCTCCACTTTTGAAAAATGAAGGCACACCATTATCAATTGAGGATGATTTCATCTATCGAAAAATATGTGGTAGTCTTCATTATGTCACCCTTACTTAGCTTGATCTCTCTATTTCGATAAATAAGTTGTGCCAATATATACATCATCCTACATATGTTCATTTTAAAGCTCTTAAACATAATTTGTGATATCTCCATAGCACCTTTCATTATTGTTTATTTCTTTAAAAATATCCTCAAAATTCCTTGATCACCTTTAGTGATGCCAATTGGCTAGCTGCCCCGATGACCTCCAATCCACAGGTGGATATTTACTTTTTTTTGGACAAAATTTGATTTCCTAAAACTCTTGCAAACAAAAAACTGTCACTCATTCCTTAATAGAGTTAGAGTTCAGGGCAGTGGCAGATGTCAGTGTTGAGCTTAAATGGTTAAAGCACTTACTTCGTGGGCTTGGTGTTTAGTTATTAGCTCTGCCTCATGTTTGGTGTGATAATATTTGTGCTATTTTTCTATCCTCAAATCCAATCTTCCAAGCATGAACACTACATGTCAAGGTGGATTTTCACTTTGTTTGACATTAAGTTTTACATAAAGAAATCACTATGTCTGCTCTTTCGTCAGCTGACCGACTTATGGATTTAATGACCCAACCTATTTCCAAGTAGCTATTTTACAATTTCAGAGACAAGCTTCGGTTGCTTCCATGTTCCCTTTTAGCTTGTGGGGGCATGTCAAAGATAATCTTCTAATCATAATTCATTGGTTTGTTACACAATATTTATCCTATTTGTTGTACCACTGCTCTTGTATATGTTTGTATTTAAATACTTGTTCAAGAGTTAATACATGATTAGTTTTTCTATTCTCCAAAACAATTCTTAATTGAATATGATTTAATACAAATCCAAAAATAAAATCAGGAGAAGAAGAAATGTAAAATTGAAAAAAATCGTGATATTGTAACACGAAAGACACAACTGCAAAAAAAATCAACCGTATATTTAAAAATAATTAAGTCAAAATTGGTATAATGTATAATTCGTTCTTAATTCTATGTTATATCGATGCAATTTGGTTGGACCTTTATTGAATAATCCCCTAATATTTCTGGTTAATGACAGACCGGGTTTCTAAAGTGTTGTTTTTTTTTTTTAAAAAAAAAGAGAAGTAAAGCTTGTTATTTAATGTTTTAGTTCCCAACTTCATGTATGCAGTTGACAAAAATAAATAAATAAATAAATGTTTTTTTATACGTGCGAGCCAAGAAAGAACGATTTGCTAAGAAAGTGTGGTAAGTTCATAACCGACCGTCGCCAATTTTTTCTTTTGAACCAGATGAATTTTTCTTTCCTTATTTTTCTTTTCAGTCTAATTCAAGATTTAGAGAGACAGAAATAAACGTGTAAGAACCAAACAAAATTCATAATAAAATCTTTTCCTTATTTTTCTTTTCGGTCTAATTCAAGATTCTGAGCGATAGAAATAAACGTGTAAGAACCAAACAAAATTTATAATCAAATCTTATGCACTCAAACACATCTTGCATGGTTGTAAATTTTGATGAACAAGCTTTGTGTGACATGTATATTGCAAGAGGTTTTGTACAAAACTAAGTATAGTTGAACAGCAATTTGAGATCAACTTTGCCGGGTGACTAGAAGATTGGCTTCATTTGTTGTTTGTTTCTCTTGGTCTATTTTTGTTGATTTCTCGGATTAATATTCTTTGTCTCTAGTTCTATATGTACTGATTTTTGCTTCATTGTTAATGATGATCTCTTTGATTTATTAACAGAAAAAAAAGTTTTGCTTGTTGAAATATTATTCGAGAGGTTGTCCACCAACGGACCATGAACGCTCGGGCCACATGAGTATTGGGCCGAGCACTGACCGAGATCGTAGTCGAAATCAACGATCAAGCCCAAAATGGGCCTACAACCAAAAATTTGCACACCACCAAAAGGCCTTAGCCTATTTGGATGGTGGCTCATCTTTGATTATATGCCTTTTTTCTTTCTTGTTTCTTTCCAATGTGGGATAGCTCCCACATTCATTCTCCAACATTGCTTTTGTTGTGTAAAATATCACAACATTCTCGAGAGTTTATAATTGAATAGAGACTTATGCTATTGGCAGTGGTTAATTTTTTTGTAGGTGGAAATGGCAGACAGGTTGACACGTATAGCAGTTGTCAGCTCTGATAGATGCAAGCCCAAGAAGTGCGGTCAAGAATGCAAGAAGAGTTGCCCTGTTGTCAAAACTGGTATTTTATCTTAAGACTAAATCTAAAACTGGTCTATCAGACTTAACTGTCCCTTTGCTGGGCTTTGTGAGTTATGATGTTTTCAGTGATCTATTGTTCTCTATTTTACATCTTTTTCTCGTGCCCCTTTTTTTTCATACAATTTATTATTCACAGGGAAGTTGTGTATTGAGGTTACTTCTGCATCTAAGACAGCTTTCATCTTTGAGGAGTTGTGCAACGGATGCGGTATATAGGGGTGTTCATTGGCCGGGTCGGGTCGGGGTTGGGTTTGGGAAATTTTCACAATTGAAGACCGACCCGAGCCGCCAAGTTTCGGTCGGTTTCCGGTCGGATTTCGGTTATCCGACAAAGTAATATATAAATTAAAAGATACAAAAGAAATAAAGGAATTCAGTGGCCAGGTGGTCTTCGCGCGTTCCTTTCTTCCTTTGGATGCCGGTTCGACTCCAACCTCCACCACTTTTGGTCATTTTTTTGAATTGAAAAAAACATTAAAGGAAAGGGGCTGCTGGGCTTCGATCCGAGGACCACATGCTCCAAGTAAATGAAGCCTTGCCACTTTGCTGTCAATGACTTTTGGTATATTTTAGCTATAAAAATATATATAATAGTAAATGGTCGGTTTTCGGTAGGGTTCGGGCGGGTAACCGAAATTTACAAATGTTTGAAAATAGCAACCGACCAGACTTGGGTCGGCTCAGCTCGGGTTCGGGACATCGGGTCGGACGGTTTTTGAACACCCCTAGATCCCTGTCCCCGGTGGTTGATTATCGTTGTCCGGAGATTGATCTTCTTCTCTTTTCTTTGCTTGCAGCTGCTACTTCAGCGTTTGGACATTGTCATCTCTTCCAGTCCATAACACTCACA
>CATIWK010537281.1:0-12286 GCA_949634005.1 Mallotus japonicus
AAAAAAAAAAATTCTAGCCAGTACAGACCTTGAAAATAATTACTGTCTTAAAAATCAGGAAAAGTTGAAGTGGCTCTTTGTCCTGAAAAACTTGAGCCTGAACCCAGAATATTAGCATCAAAAGTGAAGGAAATAATTGGCATGATTAATGCAGGAACTTTATGTTAAATGTCTTGGAATATATAGCATTGGTGTGAAAACTTTTGGGACAATAGCATATAACTTAACTAGGAGAATTTGTGAAGTATTACAAAAGGTCTAAAGTCTTTCTAAAAATCTGTTGACCAGCATAAATAATTCATTTACAGTAATATTAGATAAGAAATTAAAAAGGACAAAAAATCTACATTCCAAATAGGAGTTTATAGTTTACAATTGGCATCAATTTTTTTACTTCAGGGTGACATGTAATCAGCTGTGGTCATACTTTTGAGAACAATGTTAGCGAACAGGTATGGTGCTGAATTAATGATAATTATACAAACAGCTGGTTCTTGAGTAATGAGGGATAGTTTACTGTATGGAAATATACATGCTTACTGTTGCCACTAATGTACGCCTGTCACTCTAAGTATAAAAAGCCATTTCCGAGCTTATTTTAACAGTACCATTGAGTTAAAGCTCTCTAATGTTAACTTATATTGAGATTAACACTTAAAAAACATAATAAAAGTTTAAAATGGAATGTGGAGCTGATGTTAGAGATGACAATTTTCACTACTTTTACTTCATTTCTTCTAGCTTATGACATTATATTGATCAATAAACTCATGAAGACAGATACTATGTAACTTGTATGAAAGTTTGCGTGTGTCAAGAACAACATATTACCAGTACTTGAACATCTAACATGTTGTTTCCAGTTAATTAGCTTAATTTCTCACAATTCACTGTAGATTACATAGAAACACAAACTAGAACTGACCATAACAGGAACCCCCTTAATTGAGTCTGCAATAGCATTCATATGGGAGATGGCATCAACTCTATCCTCCTGCAAGCAAGATAAGATCATATGTAGATACGTGCAAAACATGATTTGTGAATTAACTGATAAGCCTATCTATATTTTTAATTCAATTTAGACATCAAACTAAAAGAGAATAAAAACCATGGAGAAATTTTGGATTCAACAATTTTGGCTAATCTTTAACTTTGTTTCTCCATCTTGTCCTTTTTTTTTTCTTTTCTTTTGATCATTAACAAAGAAAAGAAAACTTGATTAAAACCCTTAATTTGCTTAAATATAAGAAAGACCCATTCTCTATCGCCCAAAAAAAAAAAAGAGAGACCCATTCTCATAGAAATTAATAATCAATCAACTCTTACCCCAAGTTCCATATCCCATGTAAACACATCTTTGGTAACATATGCACACACTGTTATACTTATGATTGACTCATGACTTGATCCAAGAAAAAATGGAACAACTCATGTGATGTGAAACCTCAACAAATAGAAAAATCACCAGACAATTATTTTCTAGTCTCAGTGTCCACCATAATTTTAAGTAACATGCAGATTAAAACATTTGAAATTTCATTTCACCATCAAAAGTACCTGTATGCTTCCACGACCAAGCCATGCATAAAGTAGATTTTCATCCTTTTCATCACCAGCATATGTATATTGAACAATATAACAATCACCACTAAAAAGCTTTGTCAGCTCTTGAACTGGAAGAAGGATCAACTCATCACCATTTACTAGCCAAACCTAAATTATTAAGATTGTATCAAACCAAAATTCTAAAATTATAAGAATTTGCAGCAAAACCGGAAAACAAGATATATTTAGTAAGACGGTACTTTTAGTTTGCCTTGGCAATTTATATAGGGCTGGTAATTTTCATCATCAGGAAGCTCCTTCACATCATAACCTTTTTGCTTAAACATTGCTGAGAAAAGAAAATAGAAAGTGAAATGAAAATCGCTAGCATTACACAGAATATTAACATTTCCAAGCTCTGACTAATATTTCATTTTCTGAGTCTTCCTAACTTTGCTGCAGTAACAAACCTGCTACTTTTCCTCGGCCTTCTTCATACAACTTGGGCTCCACTTGCGGCCAACTCTTAAAGTATGATTTAAATACAGGAGTTTCTAATCCTTCAGTTAGAAAAGTTAAATGGGTTGTAGTGGACCTGCCTTGATTTCTCAAAAAATCCTGCAAATAGTAGCCAATTATAGGTTAGAAATGATGTCCTAGAGAATCACTTTGGATAAGAGGCTTCTTTTACAGATATAATTAAAGGATATGTTCCCATCTGCCATAAAGGGTGGGTGGGTTGAAAAGAGAATGTATGAGGAAGATGATGAAAAAAGGCTGTCTTACTTCAACAGCAGATATTGATGTCTTCCTTTCTGTAATTGAAGTATTTCTACCCATCCACACAAAAATCTCAGCACCACAGTCCAGCATATAGTTCTTGCTTGAGTCGAGCATTTCTTTGTTCAATGAATTACCTTCACTTGGACCAAGTTTACCTTGTATTGTTATCCTGTTGATAAGACCCCCTTTAAAAATTTGTGAAAAAAAGTACAACATGATATTTAAGGGAAAGGACCAAAAAAAAAGACAGATGCAAGCCTTAACAGAAAGTAGAGCACCCATGCACCACAATGTTGGCATTAATTTACCCCAAAACCTGAATAGACTGAATAATTTTATCAATTTGGGAAAGTTACAGAGAAATAGCAATTTGCCATAAATTTGAGACATGATAAATGTTTCAGATGCTTTGGCTGACCTATAAAGAAGATGATTTTGACATTAGTCAACCCAATCCTAAGTGAGCTTGTTGAGCTTTTAGATAAACATAAGCGTGCTTGTGGGACTTCCAGTACCAGGAATAGATACAAGTGCAAACAAGCAAAGATGCATCAGAAAAAAGGAGGCAAGACTCACCAAAATAGTTGCACAGGTGGAGTTTCAGTTTCTTTCTGATCATTAGAAGGCAAGTCCCTTGGAATGGGAGCATAACCGCCAAACAAACTCCAAAATTCACCAACATCAGAATCGCCAACAAATTTTCCATCCTCTGCAAGGCCAGAGCAGTTAATTGCAGTTCCCTTCCTTTATACAAGAGAGAAACAGAATGAGATATTCCAACCTATAGTTGCCACATCACATTTTCCCCCATGTTTGTTCTCCTTGATATACTGAACAACCTCCAAAGCTTTAGCTCTTTCTTGCATGCTAGAGTTGCATCCACAAAAGAGAAAAATTTTTGATGCAGTGTCAAGCACGAATACGTCATTGTGATTCAAAGATGACCGAGAAAAAGGAACCTGATCAGTATGGAGACCTTAGAAATCATAACCGTTCCTCTCCAATGAGGCTTCGAGAATGCGCATATAACATATTTTATTTGTAAGGAAAATGAAACACATCATCAATACAAGAAAAGCAGGACTTTCAACAAGTTTGCAAGTCAAAGTTGGTGAATGTAAATCAACTCAATTTCATGTATTGTCATCAACTCATCATCAATACATAACTAGTTATATCTGCACATGAAAGGAACAAAGATTTCCATGCGTCTATGCCATGATTACACACAAACTCAAACTTCCCCTAGCTTCTATAATGCAACAGCAATGAACACCTAACAAGCAAGACAGCAGGTGAGGCAGCCTGCCTGACAATGAAAATTCCACAAGCACATAGCTGTCATTCAGTGAACCTTCAAAGAAAGCAAAAACTTACTTCTTTGACAGAAACAACATGATCACCCTTGCATTTTAATAAGCTGACCCTGTACGATTCACCATCCAATTTCCCTGGCTGTGAAAAATATACTCCTTCGATAGGTATGATACAAGGCTTGAAGTATGATAAGAATTTCTCAGTTTCTTGGCCCTGAACTTCCCTGTACTGCACTGTACATGACCCAAGAGCTGAATCTAATTCAAGCGCTTTGTCTGATGCCAAGGTTGATTCTACCTGGAAAATATGCAGCAAGCAACCTTAGAATATATGATGCAGCTATATCAAATACCAATTTTTTTGTCCATTATATGTTACAAACTACAAAGCATCAGCCCAACTCTCTAGGGATAATATATATTCATTTTGCTTGGAAAAAGTCTAAAAATGGAAGAATTCCATTGAATTGAAATTCTGTTTAGCCTGTGAACTCTCATGGTTTGCGGAATTCAATTGTGACATTGATGATAATACTGTAAAAGCAGGAAATAAAATGGAAACTGAAGTTATAAAAAAAAAAAAAAAAACCTCATTTGCATCTTTTCCTATCCAGTAGTGTATGTCATGCTGAGGAGGTCCATTTTTGAGGAAAACAGTCTGCATGCTCGCAGAAACAGACAAGTAACATCAAAATAAGGCTCATATATATCATCATCCCATTTAACTTCAAGCCAAACAAACCACAACGCAAAAGTTCAAAAAAAAAAAAAAACCACAACGCAAAAGTACAAAAAAATCAAAAATAGCAAAAATACATACATTCAAAACAACATACGCATTTCCGCAATAGAACTTCCCATGCAAAGATTTGGGGAGCGGAACCAATCGTTGATTCTCGACGCACCAGATCTCCACGCCACTAGTTCACAGTTCACACACAAACACGAACATCAATAAATTCCAAAAAATCATCAACTCAAAAACCAAAAAAATATAAAAAAAAAATGAAGCATATTACGGTTTCGCTCCTGCACCGAGGAAGGCGGAGTCAACATCGTTAGTGACAACAGCCATTGTCACTCACTCATAACTATCTCTGTCTGTAACACTAAACGAACAGCAAAACAATGAAGTAATTTTCAATCAATCTAATCGATCGATCAAGCAAGCAAAAACCTGCAAGTGATCAGATTGGAAGAGAGAGATGAAGAGGCTAATTAATTAATTAATTAAGGAAAAGAGATGGATTAGAGTTGAAAAAACAGAGTAGAAGTAATTAATTAGAGAAAGAGGAAACAATGTTTGTTTTCTTACGACTACTCATTACTTCCCCGTGCTTTTGCTTTTTCTCTTGGTCATGGCTTCGGCTTTGTCGGCCAGCTAACGGCGGGCCCATGCAAATGTAATGAGAGTCTGACTTTATCGAGTTTTGATGTAATGTAATTAGTTCCCGCCAGTGGCAGACCGTCCTCCTCCACGCTCCAATTTTTAATTTCAAATTAGCAAGAGTTTTGGTCTTTTTAACACTTTAGTCCTCCAAATTATGTATTTCAACCTTTTAATCATATTGCGTTTGAAATTGAAATAAAATCAATTAAAAGAAAAATATGACAAGAGAAAATTAATAATTTATCTTTTTTTATTTTCAAATAAGTGATTTTTAAACTATATCATTGGATGAATCATAAATTTTTTAGATCGCAAAACCGAAATCTAAATAACATAGTTGTGAGTTTTATTTCTTATAAAGTACTGTGATAAATTTCATTAAATGTTAATGGATGTTTCTATTTCTAACATTAAATATGATGTGAAAAGACCAATCCCTCTAAGCTTGGTTGGGAAAATTTTTTAGATTTTTAATACAAAATAATTTATTATTCGAGAACATTACAAATGAGATTAAATTATATTTATAGAGGGAAAAACTATAAAATAATATGCTTCTTTTTTTATACTTTTACAAATAAAGGTAGCCTAAATTTTTTTCCATAATATTGCATAGACATCATTTTCATTTTTCTTCTAATGGAGTTGAATTCAATTCAAATTTTGTAAATTTATCCTAATTTACAAAAAAAATATAAAAATTATTTTGCAATTTTATACTTTTCTAATTCAATTCCCATAACTTTTTGTATTATACTTTAATTTAAACTTCTTTTTTTTAACATAATATAATTTTAGCTTATTAAAGTTATGGGTTAATTGCCCAAATGGTACCATAACTATGACTCATGTTTCAAAATGGTATCAGATTTTCAATTTGTTTCTTTTCAGTCCCATAATTTCAATTTTTTTCTTTTCGGTCCCATAATTTTTATTTTTTATTTCAGATCACAGTCCCTCCAAAGATTTTCCGGTGAAAAATTGTTGATATGTCAATCGGAACAGTAATATTCCTATAATATGCTCCACATAAGCAACCAACTAAGTCCAACTCAGCTTTCATTTCACCTAAAGAGGGCCCACAACTTTCAACTAAAAAAAAATACCTAAATCCCTAATTTTTTTTTTAAACTTCAACTTCTGTTCCTTCGTTGGCCTTTTCAACTTTGTTCGTTCTCATATCCTTCTTCTCCTTCAATGGCCTTCTCAACTTCTTCTTCTCGGATGTAAGAAAATTTTTTTTCACCCACAATCAACCACTAATCACCGTCAAATGGCCGCCGTCGACGCTGTCACTGCCAAATCCCTCTCCTCAAAACTCTCATTCACCTCTCTGCCACCACCACGACTACAAGCTCCTTGTCTCCACACCGTCATACTTCGACGTTGGCGAAGAGCTGCAAACCACCACAATTTCGCCTCTAACGATGAGCAAAAAAATCAATTATGTTCGCCGTTCCAGGAGCATTCACCCTAACTTGTTCGCAGAAACACCTTCCGGGATTTGTGGAGAAGTCATTGAGCTAAAATCGAAAGGGGTTGATGTAACTGTGTGCATTTCGGTGAACGATTCTTATTGTAATTGTTTTTTTAATTTTGCTATGAGTTTGATTTTGCATTCTTGTTATGGTTTTGCATTCTGGAAATTAATTTAATTTGTTTGATGGAAATGTGGAAGATTATGAATTTGGGTTCTTCAATTTGTTTGATGGAGTGAATTTGGGATTAAGGTTCTTTTTTTTTATCTGTTTTGTTAATTTGATGGTGGTGTTGTGGTGAAGGCCACGGTGGGTTTGGTGGTGGCGGTGATTGGGCTGAGTACGGTGGTTGTTAGCATCTTCTTCTTCTTATTTTTCAGTTGCTCTGTCTATCTGTTCTTGCTGCTACTGCTGCTTATGAAATTGAATTATAAAGAGGCTATAGTGGCAATGAAGGAGGCCTTTCCTTGCTAGGTTATGTGCTTGGCTTTCGGGTACTACTTTGGCACAGGAGTCCCTTGGTAACATAAGGGAGGCGAGCGAGCAGGCAGAGATTGCTGCTGCCCACCTGCTTCTGCTGTTAGTCGTAGCCAGGAGATATAGGATCAATTAGATAAGCAAAGGGATTATGGGTGATGATGGAACAAACAGTTCAATCCTCGTCGCTTTCTTTTTTTTTTAATTTGTTTTGTTCATTTTTTTTGAACGATATAGAGAAGGAAATTTGTTTTGTTAAATTTGTTTGTGATTTGAGTATTTTTTTTTTGTTGTTAATTTGGTTTGTGATTTGAGTATTTGTTTTGTTAATTTGACTAGAGTAATTTGTTTTGTTAATTTGATTAGAGTAATTTGTTTTGTTAATTTGATTTGATTAATTTTGTTAATTTGATTTGAGTAATTTTGTTAATTTGGGATTTTGATTTTTTTTGGAGTTGTAAGTTGTGGGCCCCACTTAATGACATGGAAGCTGAGTAGGAGGCTTATGTGGCGAATATTCTTGGAATATTACTATTCCGGTTGACACATCAACATTTTTCACCGGAGAACATTGAACTGAAACAAAATTGAAATTATGGGACTAAAAAGAAACAAATTGAAAATATAGTACCATTTTAAAACAGGGGTCATAGTTATGGTACCATTTGGGCAATTAACCCTTAAAGTTATCATAACTAAATCAAATAAGTTCTAAAACTATTATTTACATACCAAATATAAACTTTAATTATAAATAAAGCAAAATCTATTCATAAACTTCAATCAAACAGTTCATAAATCTATCTAATTAAACCTTATAAAATTAGTTAATCTAATTGGTTGAATGCATAGTGTCACCGCTGAACTTTACCCAATTAATCTCTGATACTCCTCAACTTTTATTATGTTCGATTCAATGTTTAAACTTTTTCCACCTTTCAATTTGTAGTTTTTTATTCTATTTAACTCATACAATATCAAAACGGATAAAAATTTAATTTAAAATGATTTTAAACACATAAAATGCTAAAGTTAGCTTCAAAACAATATAAATAAAATTAAAAACTAATATTAAAAAATTTAGAAAAAAATTATTTTTAATTATATTCTCTCTTTCATTAAACATTATTTTAGTTTATATGAGTTTCTCTTGTGTCCATAGCAACATTAATTTATAAAATACAAAACTTTTATCCATTTTAAATTTTAAATATATTAGACCTGATAATCAATGACACATAATACTCGAAATAGACTTTATACATGCATTACTTTGACCAAACAGCCAAGCCTTTTTACAAATATAATTAAAAGATTTCGTATCAAGTCCTTCCTTTCCTTCTCTCAATTTGCAATGGCAAAAATTTTTTTAAAAAAGGCATTACAAAAATATGAAAGGATAAGTAACAGGAGAATTTACACTATGTACTATTTTTGACCAAAAATTTCACAAAAATGATGACTTTTTTTTTAATTTTATGTGAAGTGTCCTTATATTTAACATTTTTTTCTTTTGTTTTTATATTACAACAATAACAACAACAAACCTATTCATCTTCCTCTTCTTTTTTCATCTCTCTCCTAAAATAGAACATCAAAAAGAAAAAGAAAAAAAAAGCATTTCAATTCTTTTTCTTCTTGTTTTTTTTTTCCTTTTGTAACATAGTTTTAGTGTTCTCTTAAGATTCGAAAATATTTAATTCTTTCTACTTTACCTTTTCTCAAGATTTAATTCTTATTACTTTTTAGCATTTAGTCTTTTTGAATCAGTATTTTTTGGCATTCAGTCCTTTTGATTTAGTAAGTAGTTTTTTAGTTTCGTTGTTTATAGAATAGGCCTAATTATCTAAAAAATCCTAAAGTTTTACACTTTTAACAATTTTAGTACATTCTTTCAAGTTTTTAAAAAAACGATATCATACTATTAGTTTTTTAACAAAAACACTTTCCGGTTGGTTTTAGTGACTTTTTTATATGACATGGCATCGGAACTGTCTGACTTGGAATTGAATATTTAAAAACCAAAAAAATTTTGCTAACTCATCATAGCCTAATTACCTAAAAAATCCTGAACTTTTACATTTTTAACAATTTTAGTACATTCTTTCAAGTTTTTAAAAAAACAGCATCGTACTATTAGTTTTTTAACAAAAAAAACTTTCTGGTTGGTTTTAGTGGCTTTTTTAGCTGACGTGGCACGTGACACCGGATCTAATTCTCGTCCAACAAGATTGTTTTCTTCAATGGCAAGTTGCCAACTTAGGCATTTGTCTCCGGTAACTGATAGCTTGTGGACGGTTGAGATTTGATCGTGGGTTCTACTGATTCTCAAGTCAAATTTTATAGCTTCAATCCAACCGCTTTTAGTATAAATTTTACCAAGGAATGGTCAAGATGGGAAACCTTGGCCCACTTACAGGCACAAATGGCCAAATCATGACTAATTGCAAGAAAGCGAATTGAGTCATGCAATAAATTGTATAGATTCGAGAGCATAGTTCGATTCTAAAAATCTTAGTTTTTGATTCCAAAAATCTTAGTTTTTCTTCTATAATTTGTATAGATTCGCATCAGCTAAAAAAGCCATTAAAACCAATCGGAAAGTGTTTTTGTTAAAAACCTAATAGTACGATACTGTTTTTTTAAAAATTTGAAAGAATGTGCTAAAATTGTTAAAAGTGTAAAAGCTCATAATTTTTTAGGTAATTAGGCCATGATGAGTCAGTAAAAATTTTTTTGGTTTTTAAATATTTAATTTTATGTCAGATAGCTTCAGTGCCACGTCAGCTAAAAAAGCCACCAAAACCAATTGGAAAGTGTTTTTGTTAAAAAACTAATAGTATGATACCGTTTTTTAAAAAATTAAAAGAATGTTCTAAAATTGTTAAAAGTGTAAAAGTTCATGATTTTTTAAGTAATTAGGCCTATAGAATATGAAGATTGAAATAGGCATAAGAGGAGGTGGGGCATGCAATGATAATGATAGGGCTATGGATGTTCTCAATCGGTTGTTATTATGCTATTCTTTATTTTGTTTATTTAGTTGTTATCAGGTTATTGTTGATATCGTTGTCAATTTGTTGTTTATGTTTTTTTCTTGTTATAAGTTGTTTTTTTTTTGTCCATTTTTAGTTGGTTGATTTTTTAAAGTATTACAATTTTTGAGTAAATATGATTATTTTACTAATAAATTTAACGAATATGGTTATTTTTATGAAATTATGATTGTTTTTTTGTTGTTATTGATGGTTTTGTACTAAATAAATAACTTCAACCAAACCAAAAATTTGAAAACAACAAAAAATAGTGCAACAACAACTAAAAAAGACCTAGACAACAATCAGAAAAAAACAAAAACAACAATCTTACAACAACAATAACCTCACAACAATCAAACAACAACAAATTAAAACTAAAAAATAGCAACAACTTAATAACAATAAAAACATTTTGTTATGAGGTTGTTTTAATATTGTTTCTTTATTTTTTTAATTATTGAAATTTTGTTGTGAGGTTATTGTTTGGTTGTTGGTGTTTTATGATTTTTTTTTTTTTGGTTTTTATGAAATTACTATTATATGATTTATAGTTATTAGTAGTGGTAATTGAAACAAAAAAATCAACCGTATTTTTGAAAAATTCCAACGTGTTTTGATTAGTTTTAAAAAAATGAAAAATTATACCCTACACCAACTTTTACCTAATTATTTTCAAATATATGGTTGTTTTTTTTTTCAAATGTGTCTTTCCATGTTTCAATAACATGATTTTTTTCAGTTTTACGTTCCTTCTTCTTCCTCTTCTGATTTTATTTTTGGATTTGTGGCTCATTACAAGGAAAGGAAAACAACCACACGCTATTCTCATCGATGTTTCTTCTCCTTCTTTTGATTTTATTTTTGAATTTGTGTTTCTTGTCTTTCATCTAATTTGATGAGTGATTCTTAGATTTGGATTTGTATTTCTGGTGCCATGTGTATTCATAGATTTTTTTTCACATTTTTTATTTTAAATTTGAGTTTCTGATGCTATGAATATTGATAGATTTTTGCCAATTTATGGGCTCTCGTTGATTTGGTGAGTGTGTGTTGTGATTTTTCTGTTGTTTTTGGTTGTTTCGATTATTTTGATTGTTTCAGTTGTTTTGGTTATTTTCGTGGTTATTTTTATTTGGTTGTTTTGGTTATTTCAATTATTTTCGTGATTATTTTTATTTGGTTGTTTTAGTTATTTTTCATGGTTATTTTTATTTGGTTTTTGTCATTATTTCGATTGTTTAAAATAATTACTGTATTTTTAAAAGAAAAAATCAACTGTATTTAAAAATTTTTTTACATTTTTTAATTTTTCTGAAAAAATTCCCTTAAAATATCCCTAAGTGATATAGTAGTCATGGGATGTAGGGCCTTCTCCAAATTGGATTAGGCCCACTCATGGAATTTTTATTATTGAATATTTTTGTGGGAGTTTTTTAGAAATACATAAAAAAGAAAATTATTTTCAAAATTACGATTGACTAAAATTTTGTTTCAAAAATACCTTTTTTTTTTCAAAAACACTGTTCTTCTTCTTCTTCTTTTTCTCCTCTCTTTTCTTTTTTTCTTTATTTGTAATTTTTTTCTCTTTTTTCCTTTTTTTTCATTTTTGTTTTAATAATATTTTCTTACTTCTTCTTTTTCTTCTCCTCTTTTTTTATTTTTTTATTTGCAAATCTTTTATTTTTTTTCTTGTATCTCCACGTCCTTAGATCTGTGTTGCTCTCTTTCCTCTTCTCTTATTCTACTTTGCTTCTACATTTTTTATATGTTGTCTTGCTTCTTCTTCTTCTTCTCCTTTTTTTTCTTTCTCTGCAAATCTTTTATTTTTTTTTTACTATTAACTAGGAGCTAAAAGGATTATTATTCTTTTAATTGCTTGCCTTTTTTCTCTTTCTCTCAGCAAAAAAAAAAAAAACCCTTTTGTAGAGAGTAAGTTTGAGATTTCAACCAATTTTTTCAACCAAAATAACTGCCGAAATAACAAAAAACAACCTCATAAAACAAAAAATGATTCAACTAAAAATAACAACAAAACCAGAAAACAACTATAAAAATAACAACAAACAACCAGAAAAATAACCAGGAATAAAAAAACAAACCAGAAAAATAACCAATAACAACTAGGAACCAAAAACAACCTGAAAAACAATCAGGAACCATAAACAACCTCATAAAACTGAAAATAAACCAACCAAAACAACAGAAAAACAATCTCATAAAACTGATAGCCAAAATGACCAAAAACAACCGTTAAAA